>JARQSV010000547.1:281154-310354 GCA_030142285.1 Calameuta idolon | reverse complement strand
ATTGTGACACGTAATTTACCTTCTGTCCAAAATTGATAGTCTTCTTATCGATAGAAAATTTAATGGCATCCGATACTGCCTGAAGTTTTATTAATTCTGAAGGTCCTCGGTGCACATTACATACAATATTAGCATCAAGTTTCAATGCTTTCAAACCATGGAAAGCGATACTAATGTATTGAGATGAATGTGGTAGTATTTGTCCTTTCCAGGGTACAATATCTAAAACCTGTACAAGTTGAAGTATATATTTTCAATTAATCTAAATGATATCATTAAAATAATCAACCTCGTTGATAAATTCAATAGGAGGAGGTTCTTGACTTAAAACATCCAATATTGGAATTTCGGGATCTTCGATAAAATATTGGTCAATTAATGGTAGCAGCAGGTCCTTGACTTCTTGCCAGGAAATATCAGTTTCCATCATAGTTCTTGTAACGTTGCTATCATATAACTCTACAGATTGCTGCTTTGTTTCTTTATTCTTCAAATTACTTGTATTCTCTTTCTCGAAGATGGTTTCATTCTTTTCAGATATAATTTCACAATTTTCTATAGATTCTGACATCTGAAAAAATCGCTAAACTTATAATCAGTTTCTAATGCACGTTTGCTTCATAAATAAAACTAATAAGGCACTTTGGTATCTGCAAAATGTTCCATGACACTAATACTTTCTTCGATCCATTGAATTTCATAGTATACTGTAATTGGAGTATCATTGCGTAGCTTCAAAGTTTTCTCAGCACTGCAACCAAGTACGCAGCTCAAATTGATGTTCCTGGGAATTGGCAATATACGCGGATAGTTTATGTTTGCTATGCACTTGATTTTATCCTGCATTTATATTAAATTATTAATATACAATTCATTTGAGACTACTTAATCAGTTATGTACTTTAGTAGGATGTCCATCGAAATCGAATTTCAGATATTCTTGATAAATCTGTGGTTCTGTAAATCCTACATTAATATCCTTAAATGAGAATAGTACACGGATTTGTATGGGAATATTGTCCTCCAGCAGAACACATATAGAATTAACCAGTTCCGCGTTTTCATTAATTATTTTAAAAGGCGAATCCACGTTGATGCAAGTATTTAAATTGAGCTTCGATCGATTAGTTACCTCGAGATCATCTAAATATAATGTTTGAATGTCAATTGCATTATGAGGCTTATAAAAACGTTATAATTTTTTTTTCATTTTAACTAACCGATTTCCTGAATTTTGTCACCCTCAGAACACAAATCCATACGAAAACGCAATTGCTTCTTGCTGAAGGATATGCGAGGCTCAATGAAAGTAACTGTGAATATACTGTTTCCTATTATTTCCCGCCTTCCCTGTCCTTCTATCAATGCATGAAGATACCATTGTTCCATGACAGTTTTATTCCTAGAAAGAAAACCATTTTTTTGTTCTAGTAATAACATAGTCATTAATTATTATCAGTCAGATGCTTACTCTTCCCAAGATATTTTACACGTGACTGTGGCACTCGCGCCTGCTGGTAAATCAACCATGAATGGAACAATGACAAATTTCTCACTGTAAAAGTTCTTTATCAAAATACTTATCGAATCTGCTGACTTATTTAATTCAACGACTGATTTATTTCTTTACTAGACTGGTGGCTCTATACGGCCTTTGGGCAAAACACGAAGATCAGTAGAGTTGGACCAAATCAATTGATGACTCCTGGTACCCTTATTAGTCATTGTTATTGGTACATCGACATTCTCGTGGCTAAATTAAAATAGTAAATGTTTATCAATAAATATTTTACTTACAATTATTTAATAATAATTACCTAAATAGCAGACCCATGTCGTACGATGGAAAAATCGGGGGATTACATTCTATGCTTGTGCCAATTCCTGTTGCACTCACATCCACCCTTATGGTTCTACTATTTGTTATCATAATTGAAATTTTATCAGAATATTTTCCAGCATCAAGAAGAAGAATAGTCACGTGCAATTCTACTTGCTGATTAGATTCTAATTCTCCACTCGTAGGTTGTATCGTCCAGGGTGAATTTTTTCTGTTCTATAAGAAATTCGATTAATGAAAATGCTTTAATAACTTGTTCTTTATATAATTACTCAAAGACGGCTTACCACAGACACTGTGTACGATGCTGGGATTGGCGAATCACTTATGAGCATCAATGATAATGTAACTTTTTGCAACAACAGGACCTCACCAAAATCCAAGTGTCTAGGCTGTACAGAAACAACAGGTCCTTGTCCATTGCAAATAAGGTTGCAACAAACTGTTGGATTTTTTTCCCCAAAAGTGAGAAGACTGTCGAACGTAAATGAAGATTTAAAGTGTATGAATATTTTACTATGCTGTATTGTCTTAGAACAAAATATTACTACAATCGTGTCTGCTGTCTTCCCAAGGCGCTTGTCATTATTGTTATCGTTAAATTTTTTGATTGCAATGGTTTCAGGTATCCCTGATACATTGACAAGGAATACAACATGGTGGCCGAGCTGCCAAGGGATTGTGGAATAATATAAAAATATCCTTCAACGTCAGACGTATTCCCTATGGTGATGGTGCGCTTGTATGGAAAGTTTATGAAACAAAATCTTATGGTGATTTCAGCCGGTGTTACCACGAGGGTTGCGACCTTTCCATGAAACGTTATTGGCAGCATCACAGGTTCAGAATCGGAGTCCCACATGTCCACCTGAATTGCAGTCTGACCGAATTTGACTATGTTGGGTGTATAGGCAATTTTAGCCTTCAAAAAACTGTGCGCCATTACTACACCCTTTCTTGGGAATATGTTGAATTCTCGAGGACGAGTTTCCAGTCTTGGTTTATCGATTGACATAGCGAAATCGTGGTGGCTTATTGCAGACTGAGTTCCGTCATCCAGAACGTTCATTTGAAACGTTACTGGGACTAAGGATAGATTGTGAAGGCAAACCTCGTGCTTTGTCGTGAATCCTAAAATGGTATAAATTAATTGATAAATTGACAAGATTTTTTTAAGTTTAATTTCCTTTGGAATTTTTCAGTTATTACCGACTGCTGTCACACCGAAATCCAGACCATCCTTGTCAAAATGAAGCGTCGGACGTATTACGTTACCTCTGGAGTTTAGTGATTACAAATTTTTTATGTTCAGAAAACACTTATTGCTTTTTGTTAATCGACTTACTTAATGTACATGGATATTGTCTCGAGACTTTCCTTTACTACGAAATCAATTCTCTCTACGAATACGCCTGTTTTTTTCGATGAAAATGCCACGTTGAAGGATTTGTGCTCTTCTGGTTGTAATTTCAAACAGGCTGGCGTCACTTGTATTTTCCCACCAAAGTCCGTAGGCTTCGATCTATAGATCAATGTCCCAGGAATGAATCCTTTATTGGCACAGATTATCTAAGGGAATACAATGTCAATTTAGTAAAATGTTAATCATTTAGGTATGTTTATATAAATGTATTTTACAACCTCGTAATTGTGAACAGAGCACAAAAAAATTGAACCCACGTCAGCAGTGACTATATTTAAACGAAATGTCGGTCCTATGCATATTCCAGTAAAACTACAAAATAATTATTTCTCAATCACTAATCGTTTTCCATTGTAATTGCATTTTTGTTACTTTATCGGAATCCGATCTTCGCGTCCATCAATTTCTAAATAAGCCACACTAGTGATCTCTCCTATTTCATCAGGATCAAATATCAACAGTACGTCTATTGAGCTCTGTGGCCAAATTTCTCCAGACTGAAGTCAAAGAAATAAAATATCAAATTCTAAATTCTAATATTCAAAAATTTAACTTACTGTACCATTGGACTAAGTTTAAAGCTGGAATGCATATAATCAAATGTGCAACTTTGAAGTTGTACTATTTCATCTGCATATATTCTGTGACAAATGTATTCGTGTACTTCTGCTTGACAAATATTGTAATGGACCAAATCGATACAGCGCAGAGTCTCAACAGATTTGACAATTTCAAATATTCTTGCATATCTGAAAGATAAAGTAATAATGTAGATCTTCATTGGTCTCCAATTTTCCCATGAATTTTCTAGTTACTCCTTCTTTCTCTTTTCATCACTCTCCTTATTCTTGTATCGCATCCAATGGAAGTTAACAATATAATCACTTCTGTTATAAATGGTAAAACTTTTTGATCTGGATAATCCAAAATATGTCTCTTCCAGTCTTAAGCTTCCACGGTCTAATCTCACATTAGCATTAATAGCTGAACTTTTGAGAGACATGCCAATGGTTTCACCTGTACAAAAATCATAGAATGACGGTTTCTTGAAAATCTTGACAGTAACACTTTTCCCATACCCAATTCGTATTTCAACAACAAATTGCCTTCAAAATCTCCACTTTTGTCTGACACAAAACTTATGGTGAATTGTACAGTATCATTTTTTTCAATCAGACCCTTACAAGGATCCACTGAGAATTTTTGGCTGTAATTAAAATTGTAAGATTGAGAAAATACAATTTTGATAATATTAAAAGTATATTAATACTTGTCACTGAAGAGTGCGAAGACTGCTGCTGCTTCACTGACATTTCGTACAAGAATTGTTTTTGAAGATATTACTTTAACAGCTGTAGATGGAATTTTTATTGTGTCAGGGAAATCTAACATTGGCCTGGGTCCAATACCTGAAAATTTGATTACTCAATAGAGAAATAATAATATAAGAATTTTTTGACTAGGTCTGTACCAACTACAGGGACACTAAAGGTTTCAGAATCCGTAGCAAATGTCAGTTGGTATTGATAATCACGATTTTCCATAGGCACAAATTTTATGCTGTAAACGGATGCCATGCCTGGTGCAATTTTTGTGCCAAACGATCCTTTATGTTCTACACTGAAGTAGGGATCAGTGTCGCAGGACATTTTCAAAAAATGTAGAATCTTTATTTTTAGAGAATACAAAGGTCACTTTAATTTTAATATGCTGCATTATTGGTCAATTAATATTCTCTTACATTGGATGCATTCCGTATGGTGAGATTGACACTGTAGACTTGTCCAGGGTGAAAATTTTGAAAAATAATAATACTGGGAATTACTTTAAAGGCAACGGAAGTTTCAAGAAATTCTGATTTCCGTTTTGATTTTAATAAATAGTCTGATCTCTCCTCAGTCGTTAATGACATTTGCTTCATGTATTCAGATGGGGAAATGGTAATGGCCTGCAACGAGAAATATCAATTGAAAATTTTCTTCCATCAAAAAAAAAAACCCCTCCAAATTTGACAAACACTCACGTCAGTAAACTTTTCGTTCTTATGAATGTGCTTGTCGTCCAAAATCATTTGGAATATTTTCATTAGATCCAATTTTTTTGGAAGACCTTTAATTAGACAGTCTGCATTGGTCGTTTCTTCCATTATTTATTTATAAAATTATTATATCCTTTATTCTCTTGCCGACTACTTATGCTTCAAGTGAAGTTTGCACTGATTACATATTGTTTCTTATTGCTTCTTTAATAGCTAATCGAATGTGATTGCTTTATTTAAAACGCGTAAATTATTGACTGTTCTATTATTTATTAGCATAGACAATACAGGAACAGAATATTTAACACTGTCTATGTTGCAAAGGGCATGTATGCTTGGAATTGCAGGAATTCCTTGGAGTACATAATGATTTTAGAAGAGATGCTGGTGCGCAGCAGTATGGCGGATTAGGTGATGGCGGACAACAAGGCATTTTGGAAACGCAACAAGGATCGCAAACCCCTTGGTAGCAGCACATTCCTGGACAAGGTCCACGAGGACATCCAAGAGGAGGACATCTTGTATTACAAACTTCAGGCTCAGGTTTCCTGATAAGTCCAAAATTATTATCGATGAATACTTGAAAGAAAAAATATTGTACAAAATGTAAATACGTAATTCATTGAACTTACGAAGTTTCAATAGCGCAAATAATGTCTCTGAGCTCATCCATGAAGTTACGATTTTTTGAGCAGTGTCCCATTTTCAATTTACGAAAATTTTGAAATTATTTTAAAACTGTCAAAATTACAGGAAATAATTGAGGCTTTGACTGTCATTTCATTTTTATTTTCTATTTTTCGCAGCAAGCTCTGAGGATTTTTTTTCTTTTTATATTTACATACCTCGCACAGTAGCTTGCAAAAGGAAGTAGATAAAAAATATATGTATAATACAAGTACATCACAAACAGTATGGTATATATGAAATCATATAAAATAATATTATATAAAATGTATACTTATAAAAAGCCTGAATTTTATCAGGGTTAATGTTGACAAACGGCAGGTTGGTGGAAATATTTGCCAGAAGGGTTCGAAATGAAGTCAGGTCTTCGTGCGAGATAAGTAACGCCACCTATAATTTTTGGAACACGAATTTCCGGTTGGCCGCAACTGTCTTGGATGAAATCGCGTCCTGCAGAATTCTTGAAATTATCCTGCGCGTCGCTGCCCACGTTATGCCAATGACCGACTGACTGACAGTTGCGTTGCTGGTGTGCACAATTATCGCCCTGGCAGTTTCCATTAAAATTTTGTGCACTTGCATAAAATTGTTGACCCTGATTATGAGCCAGGTACTGAGCAGCATCAAATCTGGATGGATTTTCAGATTTTTTTATACTCAATGCTGCTTTTTCGTTTTGCAAATTCGACAATTGCTGATAATACATTCCTTGCTGATACATATTTTGTTTCTGCTCATTTTCAGGGAAGTACGCTTGCTGTTGATGGTGTTCTGGTAGCATCCGTTGATAACCTGCCTCATAATGTGAATAATTCATTGGCAAATAAGGTCCCGCAGTTCCATTTTCCTTTTCGGCCATTAAACTATAACAATTTTGGGAATGTGTGGCAGTCTTTTTTTGTCTAGGATACTCGTACAATTGTTCTTGGGGATTCCTAGAAAATGTTATTGGCCGTGGTGCTGGATTATTTGGATTTCTGGTATTCTCGATTCCATTGGCTGAAATGTTTCTTCGTTGTTCCTGGAGTTGCGGAGGTTGTCTACGTTCTTTTGGAATTGTTTCAGGATCCTGTGCTCCATTTAATCGAACATTGTTTTCCTTTTTACCTAAATTAACTAAATATTCATATCCTCTTTGATTTTCACATTTTTTCAAACTTTCCAGTGCCTGTCGAACCGTTTCAGGATCTTGCAAACCATTATTTTGTCTTTGTGGCCTGATGACTTCTTTGTATTTGCGAAGTTGCAGCAAACTTGAAGGTTCTATTATTCTTGTTCGTTGCTGATTTGTTTCTAAGGAAATTCCAGCAGTTGAAGGATTTCCGTACTGATGCATTTTCCATGCTTGCTGTTGCTGTTGTTGTTGCTGCAGTTGCAGTTGCTGCTGCTGATGCTGTTGTTGCAGTTGCAGTAGCTGCTGTTGTTGCTGCTGAATTTCCATTGAATATCTAGGATCCGAATATTGCTGATATTGTTGAGTAGCCGATAAACATGCAGAATTATTCTGATAGAGGGCAGGCATAGATTTTGTCGCCATTTGACAATTTTGAATCATATTATTGTGAGCTGCTGGAATCCTATTTTGTTGCTGATGATACATTGCTTGTTGCTGGCAGAATTTATTACTATTATGCTGTTCGTTTCCTTGTTGTTCATAGGTATTTTGTACCTGTCCGTCAAGAGTAATATTTCCTCGTTTCTGCTCATGGTCCATCATTAGTTGCTTATTCAGTTTATTTTGAGTTTGTTGTCGCTGAATTTTATTAAAATCATTGTACGTCATTCTGATTGGCGTTAAGTGCAGCATCCACTCAGGCTTCTCATCCTCGACAATTTTTGTGATTTTTCTTTTCCTTACCAGTATCGGTTTCTTGTCAGCATCATCATTTGCTTGCATCTGTTCCAAGTAGGATATTTGTCGACGTTGCTCAAGAAGTAACATGTCGAATTGTCGTCTCATAATGTCTTCAGGAATTTCTTGCTGGC
Source organism: Calameuta idolon (assembly GCA_030142285.1). Lineage (NCBI taxonomy): Eukaryota > Metazoa > Arthropoda > Insecta > Hymenoptera > Cephidae > Calameuta > Calameuta idolon. The sequence continues at coordinate 302,380 of JARQSV010000547.1, read as the reverse complement.
GCATAGTCGAAATCAGCAATTCCTGATCGCGAATCATTTCAGGAGTAAATTTTATAGCTTTTCTTCTGTCGCTTGAATGTTGCTGCTGTTCTTGGCGCAATTGCTGGGATTGTTGTAGTTGTTGATATTGTTGAGGGTGAGAATTGACTTGCTGGCTCGGCTGTGGATAATATTTCATTGGTTGCTGAACTTGATTGCTTGATTGCTGTGTCAATTGACTGTCAATCATATTGTTGCTTCTTATCCACGAATTTTGTGGGTTCATAGAATAAGGTACATTTCTGTAGTACGGTTGCTGTTGCTGGATTGTTTTTATTTGAGTAGCAGCAACATCTTGAGGCGAAGTCATTCCTACATTCCTGGGAAACCAATTTCCAGCTGAGCCTGGATATCTATTCAAGTAATTATTGTAACCTAATTGATTATTTTGTTGCTGAATCATACGTTGCTGCTCAAGCATCGCTCTTTGTTGCATCTGTTGTTGCATAGCAAAATTATTTTGCAATTGCTGTTGGTAAGCATACTGTGGGTACTGTGGCAATGATCGTATTGCTGTAGGCCACGTTGCTTCTTGGTTATTAGGAATTTTAACGAGATTTGGTTCTGTATATGTAGGCTGCAACTGCAGACGTTCCTGATTCTTCTCTTGTGCAATTCCATCAGGATACACAAGTTTACTTTGACCAGCAACAGGAGGCTGATTGTATCCTGGAATTTCACTAGAATTGTTCTGCCGTAGAATATCCTGAGAAATTGGTCCAGCAATCTGTTGAGTACTACTGAAAGGCATAGAAATTGGAATTGGCTGCTGCACCCGTTGTTGCTGAGGAATTTCAGGAACGATGGGAATTGCCGGTGCAGTTGCAGCTTTCCTGGGCGAAAAATCTCTCGTCGCTATGGCATGCGGCATATTTGGAACAAATGGTCTGTGAGCCTGACGTTCTAAGGGAATTGCAGGAGCTTGGGTGCTCAGCAACACTTCCGATTGGCGTTGCTGAAGTAATTTATGCTCATCCGGCTGTTGCTGAAATATCCGTTGGTAATTTTGTTCAGTAAATTCAGGTCTCTCAGGCCTGCCAGAATATGGGGAAGGGCTGCGATTTCTCTTAATGGTTTCGGCAGGAAAACATTTGAGTCGAGGTGAGGAATTTGAACGCATTTCGCGATTTGGACTAAGTCTTGTTTTAGGCACATTGCTGGACTCCAGAACATTTTTGATATTGCCAGTTGCTGGTTCACCTGCATTTCCAATGTTCCTCTTGCCAGCAACATTTTCCAGACTCGCTGCGTTCCCTGGTGTCTTTCTTGGCTTGGGAACTTCAAAAAGGCCTTTTCTAATGGATGGAAAGAAAGGCTCAGTCGTTAATTGTTTATTTTTATCCTCAGAAATTATTGATCCACTTACTTCCTGAGAGCAGTTGGTACATGCATTTTACTTCCGCTTAATTTGATTTTAATTACCAATCAACTTGAACATTAAATCCTCTTAATTTTCGCATGGATTTTCCATAACCCGCCGGTGAGAACACTTTTGTGAAGTGAATGGGAATTGTTTCTATGGAAACTTAAAGTTTCAGATCCAACTTCAAGAGTATCTTTTGCGAACTATTTTTGACTACCTGAATAAAATATAGGTTAAATAGAACCAAAAAAAAGAAGCAAATTTTCCCAAAAAAATTTTTATTGAAAAACAGTAAGAAACAATTATATACAAGGTTCGACAACACCTAAATAATGAAAAACAAATAATTAAAACTCAACAATCTTTAAAGAAATTTACTTGTATCTCGCGTGTAAACACTTATTGGTTTATTTGTTACTTATGTCTAGTGAAAATCTTGTTTACACTTTCTTAGAAAGACCAAAACCCACCGACACCCTTTTTACCCAAAATTAAGGAGAGAGACCTTATTTTAAAACAAAATGGTTTCTCGATCCCAGTGTAGAGAAATGACATAATTACTAATTATATTACAACAGTTACAATTGATCGGAATAACAGACATAAAAAGTCACCAGGATATGAACATTTCAAAATTTGTACGAACTTGCCAGTATAACGAGGACGTAAGTATAATAAGACGATTTATAAAAATTATTAAAAATAATAACGTCGAGGTTTCAACGCATTATATAAATTAAAAAATAAATATAACTATGCGTCGCGAATCTTTTTATATATTATTTAAATTATATAACTTAAAAATTAATTAAATATAATAAATCTATATACATTTGGCAGGTACGTGGAAGCGTGCGCTTCGGATTTTAACAATATGACAATAACAAAGACCATTAAATTAATTCTTTAACTAATATAAATATTATATAAATAAATTTCTCTAGCTTTAATAGCCTTGAGACCGAACACCGAGAATAATAAAAACTTAATATAAATTAACAGAAAAAAAAAAAAACAATAATCCGTAGTGACAGAGTCATTAAGCGTTTTTGCTAATTGTGTTAATAAATTAAGCAATAAAAATATTTAAAAAATAATTAATTTACCAGAGCAACAAACTTAACAAACGTGAATAATGACAGAGCGTTATAATAAATATGATATGAAAAATGCGATAGAGTAAAATAAATACGACCTACTGTACAATAGATAAAATATACAGATGCAATAGCATAGTAACAATAGTACTATTTTCTTGTAATACAACCTACTCAATGTTAATACCTTCTTGGCAAGATATCGTAGTGTAATTTATAAAATAATAGATTACTTAAGTACAGTGATAAAATGATACGTTCATTTAAGTACCGTTTTAAATACTATAATATAATTTATTATTGCACTGTCGGCCATTAAAAACCTTGATTAAAAGTCTTCATTTTTTTTTCCTTATAACAAATAACATTTTGATACAGATATTCTAAGAAAAAAAAAATCTTGACTAATTAATATCGGATCCAGCGATATTAATGTTTTGTCAAGTGTGAATAATAATAACAACAACGTATATCCGAGTATCCGTGAATACAAAGGTTTTACAGATCTATATAAATTTGCCTTTAAAAATGAAAAAAATATTATCTTTTTAACAGACTAATTATTTAATGAGGCTATTGAGACGATTCTATTCGTTTTATATACAGGAATATATATATATATATACATGCAGAATACCCGGTCTATGAACTCATAAACGCATAGCGCTTGGAACGTAATAATAATTTATAGTATTAAGGTAATATTCTTAAGTTACTGGCCGTGTAAGTATCCGGTGCCTATTATTAAAAGTTTCATAAATCATAAAGATCTCATAATAAATAATAAGCACGGATACAAGGCAATACGTATATGAGGTATCCAACCTGCTACTGGAATACCTGCTTATGGTTAGATTTGATCCAAGGTACTTTGGACTCGTTGGCCTAGGGCATATTTTTCTAAAGCTAGTTCTAGAATTAACATTATCAGGAAACAAGACTATTGTGCTGACTTCCGGGTACGAGAACCGTAACCAAACTTTCGTTTTCACTGTCGCTAAAGCTCTTCTCGGTACCAACGGGATTGCTGGTACCAAAACTAGGAACACATTGACTCCTGCCAAGATCGACGCCAGAATCCATACTTTTAGAGAATCCAGAAGCCTCCGAGAGACACCGGAAGTTACCTGACACGGTGTCCGAGAATCGACGGAAGTTACCGAAGAAGACGCTATCCGTCCCGACGCTCTCAGCACCGCTCTCACTCGCTCCATCGCATACAGACTCTGTTTCGTCGGTCTCCGAGACACTGCTGACGTCATATTTCAATAAATGCTTCTGGGAGCCATTGCTATCAGTGCTACTGAGGTAACCGCTGTCCTCGACCTTTAAGGTTACGCCCTTCCGGTTCTTGGTCCTTGTGCCCGACGCAGCTGAATTTTTATCCTTAAGCGCTCTTGATGCATCCGTGCTCCAAAATGTGTGCATAGGACAGCCTTTGCAAGAAGCTGATGGACTGGTCTGTTTATTAATGTCAGAGCTCTTGCAAACGCGACTCTCAGGGTATTTTAGGTCCTTCCTCAAGTTCTTTTCTTGTTCATGATCCTGTTTACTGTTTAGGACCCGGTGCGTATTCTGGTGCGTCCCTACGGAGTGTCCTGTTAGGATTACGACAGGAGCTACCTGGCTGGCCGTAGGGTTTCCAGCCTCAGACTGACTCCTGCCCCAACCGTTTTTTGAAAAGGTATTTAGCTTCTCGCTGGACTTTGCCTCTGGGAAGTCATCAGATGGTGGTAATGGCACTACATCCGGTTGGTTCTGTTTTCTTTGTCTTCGAGCCTGTCTTGAATCTGGTGTTAAGTATTTCGTCTTGCGCCAGGACATTCCATTCTCAGAGTCTCCGTTCAAGGACTTGGTGCTTCCACTTACAAAACTGGAGTCCTTCAGGTTCGACCTGATCCTGGCTTCATAAATTTCACGCAGACTTCCGTACCCTCTTTCCAAAGGCGGACATTGGTCTGAATCGTCGTTACGAAAACTGCCTTTACTTCGTAATAAAATTTGTGCTGGTCTTTCCAAAGAGTCTACGTAGACTTCTGATAAGATTTCCTTGTCATAGTTGACCTCTCCGTTGATCTTGAGCTTCATGGGTTTTCGGTCCAGTGTATCTGGTTCGTATTCAGACTCATCTTGCTTGACGTAATTCTCTGGAGAATCCTGTACCTTGATCGTTAGGTGACCTGGTTTTTCTGGCTCGTATTGTATTTCCGGTCCAGAGTCGTCACTTCCGGCTGGACTAGCATAACCGTCATTAACGTAGACTTCACTAACGAGACTGTATCTCTCATTGCGCTGAGATATCAGTTCCGGTAGATCATAGAAATCCTTTTCAAGTTTTGATATTGTCATCTGACCAGTTTTTTTATTGAAAATTGCATTGCGCATTGTCAATTCTTCTGTCATTGGCAATGCAGTTGACAGTGCTGAACTAGATTGATCTGGTGACGATTTTCGACTTGATTTAGATCTCTCTAGACTATCCACTTCGTAATCTACTACTCTTCCGGTCTTAGATACCTGGTCCAGAGCCTTGGCATCTACCATCTCACGAATCACAGCATCCATAATTCGTTTAGTCGTATTTTTCGAACCAGGAAGTTCCGTTATCATATCCGGAAGCTTGTTTGAATCTTGATGAGAACTCCGGCTTGTTTCTCTAGATAACGTGTTATTCCGGTACAAAGAATTTTTCAAGGACGTTTGTTCAGAGTCCTCAGAAATCACGGGAGTGGCTTCTTCGCAAGAAACTGCAGGAACGAATCTCTTCTGATCCTCCTCTAAGGTGACGCTCTCTTCCATTTGCTTTTTGAAGGAATTTTCTATGATCTGCCGGACCTTGGCATTTAGATTGTCGTCCCGATGGGCATCAACGACTCTGGAGAATCTGTCATAAATCGATTGCTCGAACATGGACTTGGTAGATCTTTTAGATTCACTGTATCTATCCTCGTTATCTAAGATCTCACTCCGTGCCATCTCCTGAAAAGTTCGGAGCATCGCAGGTTTATTTTTCCAGACTGATAACGTCCTGGCATTCAATTGACACCCATCCTGAATGATATCCTGCCTCACGACGTTCTTTAAATATTCTAAACTCCTAGCAAAAGTCCTGGCGTTTTCCTGAAAATTCTTTTTACTGTCCTCAGGATCCTTCCAACGGCGTTCAGGAGGCTTTACGTCCTGCAACCAAGCTCTTATTCTGCTCTCGCCAGGACACGGTTGGCTGGGAGCTGGTAAAGCTATGATATCTTGACAGCCAGGACATCCGGTACATCCCTGTGACTTCCTGAATCTAGCTACAGAACCTTGAACCGAATTCGCTCTCGGTTTAGCCGAGCTCTCCATTTCCGATACGGAATGTTCTTCCTCTGGGATTCCTGAAATTCAAATACAATTTCAGGATCATCCGAATTTTAAGTATATCGTTAGTACACAATACAGTCATTATCATGACTTACCATTCAGTGTAGGAACAAATTTCTTAACAGCCATTTTATGTTTAGCAATTGATATCACTTCTCTTATCTTCATAAGGAATTCAACAGCTGCCGGTGGCGGTGCCAACAGTAACTGTCGGTCAAAGTAAGCAGGATTGAAGTACAACTTCCGGCGTTGTGTACCAGGCAGAGCTGGAAAATCCTGTAGATGAGCATTCTCGACAGTTTCAACAATGCGAACGTCCTCGTCTGGGATCCGTTCACCAAGAATTGATCCTGAACTGAAGAATCCTTCCGTTCCAGGTTCCAGGTACCCACAGTGAGGATGAACAACGGCTGATGTTATCTGCTGAAAAAAAAGAAATCATCAGAACCCACTCGAAAAGCAGAAAAGCATTCTAAAGCATATGAGTAAAGCCAGTGTTCACCAACATTTTCGAAACCAGGTTCTCCATCGCTCTGGCCAAGGTCATCCCCAAGGTCACTTTCACTAAGTCCACTATTGGTGTCACTCTCAAAATGTCGGCCAGTCGAGAGTAGTGGATTATTCTTAACAATTCCAGGATCTCTACCGTTTGCGTGTGGTGCTTCCGGTTCCTGATATCGTTTCCGTCTCGCTTTTCTGCTCTGCAGATACAGGGAGACGCTGGCTATATAAATCAGCGCCAGCAATACCGATGATATTCCAATGGCTGTGTATTCTATTGTGGACAATCCTGAACTGGTAGATCCGGATGCTGAGAACATCACTTCCCTCACGCCTATAAAAATGATAAGTAATCAGCAACGTGGAAAGAAAGGAGAGATGATTTATTAAAATTCCAATGGTACAGTATGCTAACTATTTTTAGACGGTGAACCTGCCACCCTGAATGCAACGCATGGTGTGAACACTCTTGGTTTGATTGTAGATGGCGAAGCATCTCTGCAAACTAGTCTGGCTACGACGACTCTGCCCTCTGTAGCATCCCTGAGTTCAGCGTCGCCGACCCACTGATGATTATCATAGTAAAAACAAAAGTACAGGGTTAAGAAGACGTTTTATTGCTTTTCGCTTCAACAATGTACTGCTCGTCCGTTCACCTGAAGAAACGTTCGACCTTCGTCCCTGAATAGTCTAAAAGGTGGTTCAGCATCAGAAAGGTTTCGCAATCCTATCCATCCACTTTTGCCAAGTTGCTGAGCACCGGTTATACCACAAACTGGAGTTGCGACGCCTGTAATTAGAAAATTTTAGCATATTTAATATTGCTTTTTACAGATTTTCACATTTTTTCGAATTGGACAAGGAACTGTTTTACCTACCTTGAAATCGAATCTCAGCCTGAGGATAAATGATCTGTTCACGTTGCGGTAGAAAGACGTAAGGTATTGTCTCCACGTTACCGGAATTGTTCAGGAAACCTGCCACGCTGCATTCTGCGGAAAGACAATAGTGCATTGGTTGATAAAGAATCTATTAAAACTCAAAAAGAGTATATAACACTTAAGAGGAATTGCTCGAGGTGTATTTTATAAAATATAAAAATCTAATGGATGACAAATTGCGAATCCCGTGGATGCATAAATCAACTACTCTCTGCAACGGTATTTTTCTCAAGCGCTATTCGCATATACAGCAGATCGATAGTGTGTAATACCGCTACGGGCAAGGTACAAAGTGCAAAGTACAGCAGTAGAATTCGCACGGGGTCAAAGTTCGCCAATAGAGAAAACCTAATCTTAAGTTCTGAATAATACAAATAAATCACTAAGATATTATGATAAGATACTGATAATACGATTTATTAATTTTTCGTATGATTAATATCATATATGTTTATATATACACAGAGTATATAAATACACCTGTACGCAGTACAGTTCAAGTTCACGTTAGACATTAGTAATGTAAACTGCAAAAAGATACAAATAATTCCCATAAATAAATCTAAGTATGATTGCTGTCGGGTGATATTGCTATATGACTTGTATATGTATACCTTAATACGTTATAAAGGTACCGTTCACACACGTTACTGTAAAAAAAAAAAAGAAAGTAAAGGAAGCCTATCGAGTATTCAAATAAAAGTGTTCCGGGTGTAATTTCATCGGCAGGCCGAAAGAACGTCTGTAATTCCGTGGGCGGGTCGATGAAATAAAGATAAATAAAAGGAAAGAGTGAGAGAAAAGGGAGATAAAAAAAATACGCAGCACTGCTCCGATCGTAACTTAACTCGAAGTAATCGTCTCTCTGCGTCATTAGATATGAGAATATATTGCGAGTTCCAATATACTACCGAAAATCACGCGCGCTCAATGGCTCATTAATTACACATACAGAAGGTGTGTTTGGTCAAATTTATTAAGTGAAACACACATACGTACGGGAACCATATGTGGCAATGCGATCGTTACCTTATATGGTAATGGGTTATACACCATGAATAATATTCCTAATAAGATTCATGTACTGCGAATAGAAGTTAGGCTACTGAATGTATACACGGTATAATCAGAATAGTCAAATCATTATAAATAAGGAAATAAGGATTACTGTTATCTTCAGGTACTGTGGGATTGAAGAATCTGGAATAAAAATGCCCGGTGGATGAGCATGCAGCCCAGCCGTATGATCTATTAACGCTAACTCTACAGGCCCAGGGCCTTGTGAGTAATCAGTACCCACTTCTCGCAAATAAGCAAAAAGCACAGCCATTAAAGAATATGATGCCTGATGTCCTCTCGAGAAAAGGATTGTCATTCTTATATAATCACAATACATATAGGTATGGAGGTTATGGTAAAAAAAATTATTTTTTCTTTAACTTACAATCAGCTGCATAAGTAACATTGTAAAAGATTCTAACCGACTCGATTGCATATGGATTTTACATGGAAATGATCTGTGATTTTGTGTACAGGAAAGAGATGCATGCTTGTCGGAAGAAGAAAGAAAAACAAACGAGTACACGAGTTTCCTTAAGGTCAGGGTTAAGTGAGGTTCTTGAAGAGATTAAATAATACAGGTAATAAGGTCCTAACCTTTGAGGCACATTAGCCATGCAAATCCATTCAAATGGATTCCGTCGTTCTCGTCGCTTTCTTTATTAAATCTTTAAGCCGCATTGTCAACATCTTCATACCGGGAGTCAAAGTGTAAAGCCTCTTGGAGAAAGAAGAGACAAACAATAACGTCAGAGTCATTCAGAGAATTTCTACTGGTCATAATAATACTATTATATATTGACCTGGTACTTAATCTCCGTACAGGGTGGCTGCAGCGAGAAAAGTATAAGGAAAAAAAAAATGTTGTCACTGCAATATTTGTAATTGACAAGTAATTAATTCTTGAATAAGAAACAAATTCCGAATCGACAAATGGCAATAAATGAATGTCAAAATAAAATATGAGTAAGTACCAATGCACATAATACCCGGTGCATATGTAATAATGATAATGTACATCCTATTTCTATTAAGCAAGTAAATAGATACAACGGCTATGACTGTACCTAAATACACCCAGGGATAAATAGCAAAATTATTTTCTAACAGAAACCTGAAATCAGCATTTCGAATCAACGTTGAAGAAGATCGGATAGCGCCTGTGATTAATGTGAAGGCGTTCATTTTTTATATGTGTATTCTTGCCGTGACCTCCTAACCTTTCTAATGGTGGAGAGTGTCACCGTATACATACACTACATAAGAAGTTGCACGCGAGGGAGACACTGTTCACACATATGAACCTAGGAGAAGATCGTCCTGGGGCTTTCACGTTTTCCGCCTTGCAGAAGTCGCAATAATCATTGGTCCACCCAACTGTTAACGGGACGGTTATTTAAATATTACCCAGTCTCGTAGATCTCCTATAGCATTATTAATACGTCAATTATACATATCTATAATTTAATAGCGATTTTATAAAGTCACTACGTTAATTATTACTGGCCATAAACGAACGTTGAAGCAGTCATTACTTATGACGTTTATTGAAGAATTATTCGATTCAGGATGAAGACTGTTTGTACGAAAAACTCTCCTTAAGAATTCTCCAGGACATTCCGTTGGAATGAAAAATTATTATCCCACGTTATCGCCAAGGTGACAGTGTCCGATAGCATTGATGGAACAGGCAATTTTACCGCGATGCTTTAATACGCCCTGGCGGACGTTTGCGGTACTAACACACGAGGGAATCACGCTCGCGTCTCTCTGCGCATGACCGAGACGTTATTTATCAGCGACAGAGGAATGAATCTGTTTAAAAGTTGCGCCAGGAGACACTTGCCCGGCAGCTTCCCTCGCCAGTCTCAGGATTGACCTCGAGGTCAACCGGAACCTTTTGCACAAGATACAGGACACAGTCGACTCTTCCTAGCCAGTGTAACCAGCTTCGCCGTGATAAGTTAGCCTCAAGATGACTATTGAAAATTCACAATATTCCCATGAAAATCTGTTCTTCGGTTACTCCTGAGCCGATACGCAGCCCGTATCTCCTACCTGGGGATATCTTCTCATAACCCAGCAACGAGTGAGTATGCTATTGAACCCTGGCGATAGGTGTTCACCAAAGGTTGAATTATGCAAGGCGTACATTAGAGACGAGGGATCACGAAGTAATGGGGCATATGCTGTTACAGAGGTGTACGAGAAGCCAGAAGGGTAAGGCCATGATTGGATCATTACTGGAGCGTATACCGGAGCCAGGGTGGCCAACGATGAATATAGAAAGAAGCGAAAACCTAATGGCGTATACGAAAGTGGAAGTACGTAAAAGGATCTAAGGTACCTTAGAAAGGGGTAAGGAACGTGATCGAACCGCGATGCGGAATCTCAGCGTGACCTTCCACGGAGGATCCGTGAACCTAGATGGAGGGGAGTAGGACTAGCTGGGGAACCGGCGGCGTCGACGTAGTAGCAACTGGTACATGGAATGCATAGATGCATGGAGAACGGAACCGACCGGTGGAGGTGGACGGCGACAGAGGGAATGCCGATTAAAGGGAAGAGGTAAAACGTGACCTGAAACTGAACGACCTCGGAGACCTGGCAGGGCCACGCAATGCATCCTGACGGTAGGACCATGTCCTATCGAATTGAAAGGTGGAAATACCTTCGATTAAAAAGTTTTCAGTAAGGACTGTCCAGTCTCGGCAGGGATCGAGATATACGTTTTTCAAGAGGAAATAAAAATCGACAGGATAATCCAAGGAGTGAGTCGTTGTCGATTAAGGAATATCGCGTGTGCGAAATCATTTGAATATAATTTAACCAGAGAAACGGCTCTCGCGGTGAGGATGGTACCGTTAAAGATAAATCATCTGGATTTGAGCACGCAAAATAAAAATGTGCACAAGATATATATATATAAGGCGATCCGTGCAATAAATACAGAGTGGCTGCATATACATATATATTATACCTGGGACATAATTTACAAAGGGATAAGACCTCACCGCAGCAACCAAAGTAATCCGCGTCTCACTTCGTCTTAGTAAATTCAAATTCAACCTGAAAAACGTTTAATACGTTCATTTATTCGGGCGTTGCACCTTTGCCCAGCGCGATTATACGCGCATCGATCATACGCGAAATTCAACGTGAGCCCAATTTCATCGCATACGTGTTAACCATTCATAATTTCGCTCTGGATCCACACGCGATCCATAGGTGGAGCAACGAGAGGATAAAGGAATAAAAAGATAAAGTAGTGGACGCGCGCCGCCATAGGATATTTGTACACTTTTATCACATTTATCAACAATGTCAATAGGCTGTTTGGCCGAGAGATTATTAATGGGATATCTAATATTTATTTACAGATTATTGACTATCGGCAAACTTTATTCATTCGGACTCCTACTGGGACGGTGCAGGATTCATATGCAACAGGATACCGTAATATTGTTGGCTGGACATTTTCATCTATGTTTCTTCGCGAGACTGTACGCTTTGCTGTATATAATTCATGGCTACCGCATAACACTATGTATGAATTAACTATTATTCTTCTGTCCTACTGCAGCCATATTACATACTCGAGAGTTTGTACAATTTATGTTTTACGATACTGTAAAGTCCTAACAACCTTGCGTCATTGTCAGCCACTCACAATTCTCGGGGCGAGATGCGAAATTACCAACCACCGTGTATATAATGTACTTGCTGCCGAACGGCACGTGTACGGCAAAGGGAGAACTCGCTGGCACTGTGTATAAGAACCCGTGGGTTGTTTATGGGATATAAATATTAGAGACAAAGTGAATTCTGTGGAGAGGATTGAAAATTGAGACATTCCAGGATCGTAAAGAGCCGAGTAATTACGCGATAAGATGAACAGTGAAGAGGAGGAAGCTTGTGCAGCTGTGAAATGATGGTCCACGATACATTAAAGTACACAAATATGCTGGCTGCCACAGAGATACTCGATAGAGTCTCTAATGGTTGTAATAAGAGATGCGATCGAGATGGATCATTTTTATTCGATAGCAATAGCCATATGCGCATATATAAGTATGCTAGATCGATTTATTGATCCCGGATATAATCTATGGATTCCACACAGGAATGATTTACCCTACTGATGCACTTAATGGTTTCGCATTATCAAACGGCAATGATCCGCTTTTCTGATGACCCGTGATGACATCGATGCTACCGATTATCTTACCGTACTGTAGAGTATAGTCAATAGTCAGTAGGGATGAGTACAGTAGATAAAATCGTCATGGTATATGTATATGCATTATACGATGCTGGAGTTACCCTGCAGAGGATATAGGAATTAAGCACGCATGTTCAGAGATTAAAAATGAGGAATCCGCGAAAATGATGATTTTCTACTGTAATTATGGTGATTTGCGAAATTGGTTTTAATTGTTAAGATGAGCGGATTCGCAAGCATTTAGGAACGTATGCTTTAGTTTGTTTGTAACTGGACAAAAGGCGAGGAGGATCTTTGAGCGTTTTAAAAGATAAAGGGAAATAGTTTGTTCCAAGATCGTCCTGAAGATCAATGGGGTTATGTATGATAGATGAGTGAATGGGAAGTGACGTGTCGGAAAGAGAAATAATAATCATTAGCAGTCATTGATGATGTTAAGCAGCGTGTAATTAGCTTGTTAGACACGTGGACGAGGAGTTTCAGTGGCTGAGAATAGAGTTGAAAGGCGAATAAAAGGTGAAGATCGATGGGGCCCGTGGCAGGTTAGGACCTTGTGGGACCTAGTCTGGGACTCAGTGGACTCTGGTGGGGTCAACCTCTTTGGGACCTTACTCATTCACCTTTCCACTTTCTTGGCCACGCCCTCGATCACTCGTTGGTTGGCTCAATAGACTAATTTGTAAGCGGCGCGCTTACTGCTACACGGATATGCATAGTTTACGTAGAAATAAATAATGCGCTTGAAAGCTCTTTCGCTTTTTGTAAATACCAGTGACGCGATCGAAGTGGCTGGAATTAATTAGCTTAATTGGATGGGAAGAGAAAATAAAAGTCAAAGACAACCGTAACGTCGTTATATTCGCTTCGTATGTGTATACACACAACATATTAACCGGCTGATTATCGTTAAGAAGATTCCACGCGTTTTTATCGAACCCGGAGAAATTGGGCCGTACACCTTTTTCTTCTTTCTTATCTTCGACATTCTTTTCCTTACCGTATTTTTTTATGCTAAATCCTCTCTTTTTGGTTCCGTAATCCTTGCCCCGCCCCGTATTCAAAAATTCCATAAGTCCTGAGACGCCTTGGTAGTTCGTTAACGATTGCCAATATCAAATTGCGAATTACAACAGTCATCCAATTAGCTCTCGAATCTCGCGTAAAGGTGCACACACATCAAAATTTACCGTTTCCTGATCGGTATAACCAGAGCTTTAAGCGAGGGACGTGTGTGAATGCGAAATAAGATAAGCAAGGCGTTAAAAGCAAAATAAGACTCGTACGCGGTGGTACCGATTTTTTTGTCATGTCAAAATCAAATTTAAAAAAAAACCACACTGTACTGCTTCGCGCGAACAACTCGAAAATCGGGTTTTTGACCCTAAACGGTATGTTCTTTCTCCCTGGCCGCCTCTCGGTTTTTTCTGTAACATCATCAGTACAATTTACAGCCACGAGAGGCAGGTCAGAGGAGGCGACGGTAGATTCGGCCTCGATATATGCAAATAAATATAAATGACAGTACCGAGAATGAAAAAACTGGTTTTGCAAAATAATGAACGGTTTTTCAAGCCTCTTATTTAGACACTTCCAATAAATACGCAATGTCCGAGCTACACCGTTGCAGAGACATCGTTAACGAATCGATGTAAGTGTCGATAGTTAGCGTTCTGGTATAAGAAAAATTAGAGAAAAAAGAAAGACAAAATAAAAGAAAAAAAAAGATAAGCTCCTCGTTATTTCCAAAAAATAAGCAATGATCTTACACACACGAATGGGTTATCAACTAGGAAATGTGTTTTGATTATGAACGCAGCTTTAGACACGTGTACGACCGATCCCGCACGGAGCAGCAATAATAATTCTCGCTAATGCAGAGTCCGGGTAGCCATTTGCGATGACGCGGTTCGATTGAAAACGGTATTTCTGTGTCGAAACGTGGCGCAGGGCGAGTAGCCATTCCTACAGGTAGAAAGATATTAAGAATTGTATCCAAGATGGAATGCGAGTAAGGAAGGAAGAGGGAAAACTGTAGATTTCTCGAGGAGTTGACTGTATATGTAGAGAAAGAGAGAGACAGAGAGAATGAAAATAGGGAGGAAAGAGCGAGTGAAAAGAATGCGGAAGCTTCCCTTGTTGTTCCCTGTCTAAAAAGGAGAAGGGAGGGCACAAAATTGTATCCAGTTGATCCGCATGGGATCGCGAACGTAAAATGAATACCAAGAATGGCTGTGTTACTCGATGACGCTGATCGATATCGATTAGACCCGATGGAAGTTCCAATTGGCAGTGGGAATTCTTGACAAGAATCTAGGAGATTATGGATTGATAGCTTTGTCATTCTTGGAACTTCATAGAGGCTTCGTGTCTTTTATGCGAGAATAAGAGACTTGACAAGAAGTGGGATAAAGAAAAAGTGGTTAGGTCGTGCCTGCTTTGGTGCGCATGCGCAGTGTCCGATTTCTCTATCGATAATGGATATCGACATGGAAATGAATATACAGGATATTATTGGACTAAATAATTTTTTAAGTAATTTTACGGAAAACGTTGTACCACGTATTCCCAGGGATAGGATGTCCACGGTGGACTTAAAAAAGTGTAATAATTATAGGGCCCAGAGAGCCGACATAGTTGGGCCCTGTCAAGTATATATCTACCATGATCACTTTATTTGCCACTACTTAAAGGCTCAGGGTCCTAATGCAATTGTGGGATTTATAACCAAGTGGAATTGCCATTATCGTAAAACGTGAATGGATCTTTGATAGGGTCCCAAACCGTATAATAAATAAAGGATCGCCTTAAATATAGTGTCCTGGTTGGCAGTTACAACAGTGGGCCCTTATGTTAATTGCAGACTTCTTCGAATGGATCCTGAAATCTTGGATGTTTTACTCGATACTCCTTGTTTAGTGTGAAATTCTGTGAGACAGACAAGGAGAGATAATCAGTAGGTATATACACAGAGTGCAAAATGGCGCACGAGAAGAGATAAAGCAATGGTTAAAATTAATTTCCAAAAAGAAATTTTTTTTTTCTTAAACCAGTTTAAAATTTCTCAGAAATTCATTGCAGCAATTACCCAGCAATCGCTCAACTACCCAAATAAACGTTCTCCGTTCTACCTGTCCGTCTACTTGGCTAACTCACAGAGATACATATAAAAATGCCAGACTAGCAAGGCAGAGTGGACGGATCCTTCTGAAAGGAAGCTGTTCCAGAGATCTCAGGGAGATGAAAATTATCCAGATTCCAAAGATGAACAATCTCGTAGTGACTTCTCGACCACGTGGGAGATCCATTAAATCCCAGAGAGATTTCAATGCTCGCCAGGATGTGCAGGTGAATAAATATAATAATTCCTTATTAAATTTAATTAAATAAACACGGTCATTAATGTACACATAAATAATTTACAGATAATATATGGCTCACCGTTAATGTCGTCCACGCATAAATGAAGATCCTCACGAAACACCGGAAGTGCCTTATTGCACTGACACATACAGGAACTATTGGATATTGATAATTGACCAAAATTCCCTGTGGATTTAGGATAAGGACTGGCTGTTCCGCTACTCAGTATCATACAAGCTTCTGTGCAGGAACCTGGTGACAATAAAAAATATATAATTAATAATGAAATAAATAATTGAAATAAATAATGCATCTCCATTGTAGAAATTGTACGTATTTTCAGGAATTACTCGAAGAATTACAGTGCGATCGACAAGAAATCCTCCGAGGCACCACGTAACCATCCGCATATTATTCCCCTTGCCAGAAAATTCAAACTCGTCCTTTACTGGAAACGATTATCCTGTCTGCGCCGAATTCACCTGCATTTATCCTGGCATGATTTAAGTTTAATAACATCATTTATGGAAGATGCTGTACAGCCCTTTCGAATCTCGAATTTAACTGTAGCTCGTATAGAGATGCATCTGCATCCGTGAGCAACAAGGGACAGAAGTTATCATCATTACACACTGGGTCCATCATATCTATAATGCAAAAAGCAAATGAAGTCTGAGAGAGATGATGTAATTAACTGATATCAATTCCGGAAGGACATACCTCCAATAAAAAATTTCACTGATGTTATTTATCGACGAAGAAAAAAATATCTAAGCATCATTAGAATTTGTTTGATCTCGACGGACTCCCTGCAGTGATAACGATAGATCATCCAAATTTATGAAGCATAACGACCTGTCAAATTCAACTTTTCTAACTAAATGAAACCGTTACGAATCTATTAATACTAAACAAATTTTTGATTACGCGGTAAACGGTAGAAGGAAGGACGAGAAATAGAAGTGAAAATAAATTAGAAGTCGTAATGGTAGAATCGCATGGGCTGCGCGCGTGGGCTATTGATTATAAAAATGAAAAATTACTCCTCGTAAATCTAACGATTATAGAATCCAACAAAGCGCAAGCCGCGTACACACAAGTGCGATTATCGTTGAAATCAGAAAAATGTAAAGCGACGATAAAACCTGAAAACCGTGTCCACTGGTATTATATTTACATATTTATAGGTATTATACGTATGGAGCTACTTCGTATGATTATGCCTGTAATATTCCACCTGCTGTAAAATCCGGTTTTCAACCAACTAATCGCCCGACCGTCTATTACTGTAAGGTGAATCCGTTATAAAAACGCGACAATGAGCCATCGCGGCACGAGGAAACGAACAATTTGCGCAATAGGATGGGATATTTTATGGCTGTTTTCATTGGAGCACGTATCAGCCAGACGCCAATCGCAATCACAGTGAGAATTTACAGCGATGAAATCCTTAGTAAAAACCAGCCTTAAGTAAAGTCCCTTATAAGAATCTCCACGACAATATGATCATACACTATTCTATAGATTCGAGTTTAATAGCATTTCGAAATACCAGAAGTAATCAGCAGTTCATAGAAGCTCGCCAGTATATATTTATACCCAATACACCAAGTGACAAATAGATAAAAACTCTTATTTACCATTAATAGTAAAGATGTCGCCATCCCCGTGTCTGGTTATCAAGAAATCTTGACCGAGTGCGACTGGCAGAAATCGCAAGAGGATCAGTGCGACTATCAATAAAATCAGATGCATCTTCTCCACGGCATTCTGAAAAAAAAAAGGAAATTCCCCATTAGAAGCAAAGTTCACCAAAGCTTTAAAAGGTAGACGAATATTCTTTAGCCACAATGATATATCATTCATATTGTCCATAATGGCTGTTATTCATTGAACGATCCTTCGGGATATCGGCTTAAGCTTCATTGCCATGCAGCTACCCATAAATCCTCTCTGTATTAATCTCATTGCCGGTTATTCGAATGGGCTACCGTTTCTCTGCTCATTACTTACATATTCCGCGATGGAATGTAGGAAAGATTCTCGGACGTTGAGAAAGTCCCTTCGCTTCGGATTGACATAATGAGTACATTGTCTTTAGCCTTAATGATACACGTGATTAATTGATTGAGCTATCATTATCTGGTATAGATTAACGAAAGAAGAAGCAGACGAAAACAAACCCTTATAGATTTACATTTTAATGGACAGGCTATTTCGTATGTGCATATCATTCGGCTTAGACTATGTAAATACGGATTTATATAGCTTTGCGCATGTACAGGTATATCCACCTGAGACGTGCCAATAAGAATTGACAGTTTCTATGAAATTCATTTAGCCATAAAATTTCTAAGTATTACATACCATTAAAGGTTTATAAAAATCTTCGATATCACTATCGAATTCCTTATTTTATGTTTCTCACTGAAATATCATGAAATACTGTCAAGTAATCGTTTGACAGCTGTCAAAGCCACCTGTTACGTTCAAGTTGAACGGCTCTGTACACATATGGCAATAAAGATATACGCTTGCAGTAGATTTTATAGGACTTACAAGATATAACTACCAGCATGCCATTTTTTTTTTTCTTAATAAAGATATCAATTCCGACATCCCTTGCATTAAATGACAAAAATATTATTGTTATTGAACGTCAATTAGAGTACCTTAACACTGAGTATCAATTACCCACAATCTTATATCAATGGACCGAACCAGTCCCTATATAAGAGACATAAAAATTATAATAAAAATGAAATAATTAAAGCGCGAAAATACCAATTAAAATGATTCACTGAGAAGATTCGGATAGGGCAGTGCATATAAAGCTGGAAAATTACAGCTGCCAATGGCCGATTAAGTAAGGCTAACGAATGATCCAGGATAATAATTATTTATAAGACAGCTTCAGAACTGGGGATCCTTAAGCTTCCTTCTTCTTTTCCAAATAATTTTCTTCCTCTATGCTCTACCGGCTAACATCTTGTCTCCATAGCATCGAGCCACGCCCGCAGATATACCAGTTGCCTTCAATGCGTCTCGAGCTGCACCAGACTCCTCGCTGCCTCATAAAATCAAGGTCAGCATGATTATTTTAAGCCCCCAGAATTGCAGACGTCTGTGTGAACCACCTTTAAGGAGGAGATACCGTCAATCCTTATGCGGTATCTGCGGTCCAGGTGGTTTTCCTTTTCCATTAATATCCCACAGAACATAACTGTCCTCCAATAAGCGGTAATGATACCAGGATACGTTTAGCGCAGACATACGTCCATGTAAGATTGTACTTTGCACTTCGTCATATTGTATTCTGCAAAATGATCAATTATCTACCGAACAGTGAGGTGCTAGAGAGACGAGCTTATGGGGGGTTCTTGTGAGTGCGAGCGAGAAGAGGACCAGGTAGTAGCTAGAAAAAAGTCTTAATTGACAATTTGATTGTTAAAAAAAGCTTTGAAAGATCTCTTAATAAGGAGGTCGTGTGAATTCCATTGTTACTTGCGCACGATGATTCCCCAATTTGATCCTGAGCTCCAAATATAAGAGGACATTCGTATGCAATTGGGTCTTCCCGATGTGCCTTGTCGGAATATCTGCAGGATCGTTAAGGCCCTCGTCAAAATACCTTAAGCTCCGTTTGATCGCCCGTTAAAAGAAGGCTGACACTCCGGTGTCGCATTTCTCCATCTTTTATTTTTTTGTTCCTCTTCCCGTACTCGACCCAACCAACCAGCATTTATATACGCTGTGTACCCTATGCAGGGCTTTATTACGTGAGATTCTCCACGCGCTTTGAGCAACGGGGTACGTGTATAGAAATGGTATAGCAGGCGAATTCCACGTGTAAGACAATTTCGATTGGGACAGAATCGACGTAGCTTGGCTGTATGGATATGGCTGTGCGAAGGCATCGGGGTGAGACGTACTGAAAAAAAGGACGGTTGCTGTAGAAAAAGAGGAAGAAATACACAGGCAGAAAAATTAGAGGGAGACAAGATGAGCGAAGAGAAATACCGTATTAAATCCTGACTTGGCATTTACCGCAATAAAAACCGGCCTTTAAACCAGGCGTGTAAATCGCGCTTTAAATACCGCGCAAATTCTCATGCCCTATTCGCCAGAATACCTCGAAATTCCACATCGGATTCATGGAAATCACTGGTGATAACTGACAATAAAATCAACTTGGTACACCCGATATACAGTTTCTATGATCATCCAGAGTCACAAATCAATTTAAGTCTTGAGCAGTGCCAACCTTGTACTACGAATTATAAAACTATATTCCATACATAAATCATAGTCTTTCATGAAAAAGTAAGGTGGTACGATGAAATCGTATTCATCCATGGAAAATATTATTTGATCGCGAGATTGTAGACGCGTCGAAAATTCCAGAGACGCGTGTTCGCCACACGAAGCTGAACCGAATTTTTCAAAATACGTAGGGACTTATGTAAATAGTTGTACAGATAAAAAAATCTGTTTGCTCAACGGGTACACAAGAATTCTGTGTATGACGAATAGCCTCGAGAATTGCGGTACTATATTATTTTCATAATCTTTTTTTTTTTCATCTGTTTAATTCTTAGACTGCTTCTTCTTTTTATGAACGTCAGGGAACGCGTGCCGTACGCTTCTTCTCTTTCTGAACGACGCCGTGCGTCGAGGCGACAAGTGGCATTTCGTATCCTTATCCGACATCTGCTTTGTACGTTTATACATTTTATAGTTGTTCTTAGCGACGCCATTGCCCGTAAAGCACAATGACACTCGATAATAATCATCCGTAGTCAGCAAGTCCGGATGACCATCTGTCCCACAGTCAGTGGGTACGTCCAGCATCCCATGAATTTTATGCCAATATAAATCATCATTGTTAACGACACTTTTTGTTCTCGTCTAATATTTTTTCATGACTTTTCGTCTTCCTTTCATCCTCAACAGAAACGAAGATCATTATCACTTGTGATACAGGTCATTACGTATCTGTATGTGATTTGTCTATCGGTATGGTCAAATCAAATTTCACTTCTCACACAGAGATTATAATGACATGATGATATAGAAGATTCAATTGACGAGGTGATGACATAGCGACTGACCTCCTAATGATCACTAATGAGACTTTGATTAGTATTTGACAAGTAGGACATATGTAATGTATGTCTAATGACAATGACTCACCAAAAAGCATGCATTCATTAGAATGATTGAATCCGAAAATCATTGGTCCAGATCTTCTCTATCGATAGATTCTTTTTTTTTTTTTTTT
>JARQSV010000547.1:188380-281054 GCA_030142285.1 Calameuta idolon | reverse complement strand
TGTTTATCTTTATCTTCTCTTCCTGCGTGTCTGTCTCTCTTGCATTGTAGTCAGAAGTATTTAAACTGGCTGATTAATTTAATTTAATGGAGATACGGTTTAACGAGAAAATGACTGACTCATGATGAACTTTTTATCTGTTGACGGTATCATTCAATGATCGGTGTAATCAATGAGAGTTTTATTAAATCGAATGAATAGCATATACCTTAATGATTTTGTCTTTTAATCCCTCTTTATAGGCGACTCTTACTACCTCTATGTTTTATCTTTTTTATTTTTTCTCCTCTCATCACTACTATACATACTTTCTGTATATCTTCATGATTTTGACTTCTAATCTCTCTTTATAGGCGACTCTTACTACGTATGTATTTTATCTTTTTTATTTTTTTTTTCTCATCCCGCCCTTCTTACTATTCTACATGCTTTCTTTATAGCCACATTTTATAATCATTAACAGTACTGCCAAAGCCGAATACTATACCGAGATTAATCTACTGATGAGAAGTCTCACTTTTCAATGGGCATGCTATAGGTGTCATTAGGGAGCTCTAACATGTAAAATATTTTAATTGGATGTTATGAAAGTTATACCGGCTCGCGCAGAGATTCTCATTTCATAAACGACATCACAAGGTATTGGTCAATGTGATTAAAGGGTTTAAACATTTTTTATATAGATGGATGAGCTGTTGGGCACGAGTGTGTTGATTCGGAAAAAAAAATATTTAAAACTTAATTAGCCCAATCTCATGAAAATAATATTCAAGAAAATGTTGCGACTCGTACGATAACGAGTAAATGTGGCGCAATTTCCATTAGAGTCATTTAATACGCAAAACACTCGCAAAACTTTTCTTTTGCTCATATTTAAGAAAAAAATAAAAAATAAATTAACTCTCTTAAGAATAATACACTCTCTCGTTATTTTTTTTTTACGGTATACCTTACGTTAAAGGTGTATACCATCTGTACTCGTTCACTTCACCATCACTTATTGGCGAAGCGAAGCCGGATATTTCTGATGCGCGAATTTTACGAGCACACGTCGTTTCATGGTTAACCATAAAATTGTTCAACCCCATAAACATTTTCGTGGACGCCAAAGGGTTTACAGCCTCATGTCGTTCTTCGGCACGAGTTATACAGAAGAAGGCGACTGTGGGATAATTAAACAGAATTTCCTTTAAATTCGCACAGCGAGAAGTGTCCATTGGACACTAAATGAAAATAAAAAGTTCATGTATATATGATAAAAAAATAAATCAAAAACCTTACGCAATATCCAGTCATGATACGGTCTGAAAATTCATATCCAATGTGCAATCTCGAATGCCGAGAAGGAATGCATAATAAAGATGTCCGGGCGAGTGCATCATTAGCGTTGAAGAGAGAGGAACTTACGACATATTGTCGGTAGTATCACGGGGGTCCATGGTCCATAAGATGAAGAAAGAAGAAGATAAACCTGAGGAGAGTAAGAAGCAAGGAGATTAAGAGAAAAAAATGAGTATTGGGACAAGTAAAAAGGATGGATGAAAGAAGAGAAGGAAAATAAAGAAAAAGTGCAAGCGGTATTACGGATACGGTTAAGAAAAGAAGGGGAAAAATAAATATAAGAGATTTTAAAAAAAAAAGATCAAAAGAAACATGCGTAAAATGCATCTGAATTGCAGACGTGATCAGTTCCGCTCT
Organism: Calameuta idolon; assembly: GCA_030142285.1. NCBI lineage: Eukaryota > Metazoa > Arthropoda > Insecta > Hymenoptera > Cephidae > Calameuta > Calameuta idolon. The sequence continues at coordinate 279,356 of JARQSV010000547.1, read as the reverse complement.
TTTTCAAAGCCCTCTGAAGTAAAGACGTGCGTGTTCGTAAAACATAAAGAGAAAGAAAATATAAGAATGCACAACGAACCGGTCAGAAATGATGAGTACAGTGAGACGTATTGATTTAACAAGATTTCTCACAAAATAGAAGCCATGGTATTCGTTGTATTCCAGTGCACTGGTGGCCACGAGGAAATTACTGTCATTCAGTGATAACACATAGGGAACGATGGGTGATGGGCAGAAAGCTCAATTCGCTAACTCGATTACAATTTCCAAGGTTATGATTTCAAGTTTTCTGTCTGATAAGAAAAATAGAAGTTAAAAAGAAAATCATTATCCTCCTGTAGTCTGAACATAGGCGTTTACCAACGGCACGATTCAGCATGCAGCAGTTCTAACCTCTAATTGAATTCCAATGGAATTATCTATTATCGCTACTGACGATTAGTAGTATATGCGTGGCATGACGTGGACTCACAGAATATGATGATGATGCTAGTAATCCTCATAGATCACTGTTGTTAATCGTCATTGATCTATAAGTGCGAACAACGTCATTGAGGTTATTGCCACCGATTCGCTCGAACGATTCGCCGCTACGACCGTTAAATAATTCGCTTCTCTCATTTACATAGTCATTCCTGTGCTATATACTCACATCCTACATGTGTTCAAAGATACCTAATACGTTACATTACATATCGTTAGAATTCACTGCTCAATAGCTGAAGGAGGCGCGGCTTCTGCTCGAAGCAGATAAAGCACGCGCGCATGCGCACTGTCTTCCTTCTCTATTTACCCGGGATATTTGAAAAAAGAATCAAAGTTCACAGTCACTGTGTACTGAAACGTTAATAAAGACTTGAGAAAATTCCAGAGTGGAATGTACATTCCGTGAATTTCTGCAACTGTTCATTTAATGAGATTCTAGTCGCCTGCACAAGGTAAACAGATCATTACAAGTAGTACATAAAATAGTCATGAGACGAATACACAATTTTTTATCACTCTGCGGGCAGAACTTTCTTTTAATACGAACAGACAAAATGGCCGCACAGAAAGTATTCTCAATCAATGGCTTATGGTTCAAGAGGAGTTTCGTGTGGTAAAATGTACATATCGTGTGCTTATGCGTACATATAAATACATATGTATACATACACATATATGTCTCGATAATACACCAATCCACGTACTACGCCCCATACATATTCAAAATGGCCGACCTGTAATTTTCATGGCGGCCTCCTAAAAGGGTTAACGAAAAAAAAAATGGTATAACAAAACGATACTACACCTGCAACAGCTAATTTATGTGTGTTTAATATTTCGATACGAGACTCCCGGTACTTGCGTCATTTGTCACGCACTCGTACAGACACGTCAGATTCTGTGCGTGTGATATTATTCATACGTGCAATGCATAAGGCTACATGAATACAATAATGGCCGCGGGACACGCGCCCATAATTAACAGGATTAATATGTCCAATGAATTCGATTAGTTTTGACAATGATTTCGCAGCTGATCGTTAATAATCACTGGTCAACTTGTTCAATTATTAAAAGTACTTTTCAAATTAACTCTTCCTCTTCAACAGATCATTTTCATGACTACACGGCGAACGATCCTAACCTCACTATGGTAAAGTAATATACATCTAATCATAGACGAACAATTCATATCTTCTACGTATGAACATATGTATATATATATATATATATATATGAATTAAAAGAATTATATATTCATCTTCATGAGAACTGGGACGAATTAAGAGACTCAGCTGGATAATAACAGTAGTTGGTTCCTGGCTCCATTAAAGGGTATAGGATTCAAATGACTTATGCCTGGTTCATCGACACTGGATTCTGAAGGACAGAAAGCATCGAGGAATTAAATAAATGAATTACACCATGGGCGAATATAACGTGCAGCGTTGTCTGACAATTTTAATATGGACCAGTACAAGAAGAAGCTGCACTCGCACGACCGTCCCTTGTCACAGTGACATTAAGTGATCGTATTACAGATTCTAAAGGTAAGAAGAGGAAATTACTTTGCTCTATTATATTTATATTGACGTTTGAGAGCCATGAAAATTTCTGATTATAAATTTAACTCCACAGGCGGTGGTCACTATAATATAACTATACCTACAAGAATTACTTGTGGATATACCAGGGAATCTTTTGCAGTACCTGCGAACCATGACCAAATGATTTCATTAATCCCCATGTAAGTAAATTAACGTTACTTCTCTACTATATACATCGTATACGTATATCCACGCTGTATATCTCAACGACTTCGTGTCTTTTACAGTTCAACGATCCTGCACGACGACACCGCTAATTCTTACAATTTTTTCTCCTGTAATCGATTACGTCTTTTTATCAGGGCCCAGGGAATTGCTGAGTTACGTACTCGGACTTCCAGGATGATTAATGTCTCTAATATCGTACCATGATACCAAACTTGGAATATCTGTAATGTAATAATTTATAAAACATACTACACGTATAACATTTTGTTTTATTATTGAGTCTTGAATTACTTTCTTCTTGAATCTTTGAATTATACAGAAAGTCATAAGAAAGACATACCGACCCAATGGAATCCTGCTGCAGACTCTCTTTAGAATTATTTCAATAGGAATATCAGCTTGATTTAATTTTCTGAAAAAAAAAATATTTTTACAGGTCTGCAACAGTTGGTCTGATTTGCAAAAGTACCTAAGATAAAGGAGAAAAATCATTATTTTTTTTTAATACTATAAAGACCACGTGAGGTTGCAGTATTAAAAATGTAAAATGTACCTTCTCGAGAGTAATAACGTTCTGACTGTACTTTACGACTGGAGAGTTGTCAGTACTGTTCCGTATGACAGGACGACTGGATGACGGAATGACGGCTGTTACGACAAATGACACCTTCGAGTCGGTAACGGTCAATATTTGTCCGCATCAGGGAACAGTAAGATTTCTGTATGTATCTTTCTCTTTCCCTTTGGTTTATACAAGCAATGGCTTTACCTCTTGCCAATAGGACGTTCGAGTTGAAGGTAAGAGAAAGATAAAGAGAGAGCCTGTTATAACTTTTATACGTGTCCCTTCTCTTTCTTCTTCTACAGGACAGCTGCTGCTGTTACCTGCCTGCCGCCGTTTCTATACTGCGCTAGTAGCGGAACTGTGTAACCGAGGCAAACATGTTTTCACCTCTTTTTCATAATGACTTAAGAGAGAAACGAGTCAAGATGAGACGGGACGTGCCAAGATAAAGAGACACTTGGACACGCCGAGCAATCTTGTTTGATATTGAACGATTTTATTGTAAAGTACGTGATCGGTTGGTCGTTAGCCATTATTCACGGTTGCGGCAACTGGGATAATTTAATAATGAAAAAGAGAATTTCGTTCTGTAGATTTTACGATGAAATAGTGAACCTGTCAAAATGATTGTAGGAAGTAATTGAATTATCCTTAGCTGTCTTAACAGACTCTTTGCCTCGTGCACTTTTACCGCACGTACCTTATTGTACTTGTGTCCAATTGATTTGACTGCGGAAGTCAAGAACGAGAAATACAGTAGCCTCTCGTTAAGTTCACGACCACGTGACCGTGGGGGAAATAAATGTTGCCAACTGCAGACTTATGTTATGTGCGACTGTCATTCTCGAATTGGCAGGTCTGCTTTAAATACAAAATATAAATATATTCGTATTGCTTGGCTTCTGCTGGTTACTACGTTAGTCGTGTCAGGTTATGTGTAGACACGAAGCACAACAGTGGCGTGACTGACCACAAAGACGGCAGTAAAGCACAGAAGGGGACGCGGTGAGTTATCGAGAATCGTATAAGCGGGAGACTACTTTAAAGATAAAGATAAAGAGAAAGAACGAGCAGATAAGTTTATCGATGACCTCGACTGATTTTAGGAGACAGATAGAACCGATTTACGTATTCGAGTGTTAAAACCGGCTGTGAACGAAGAGCCATAAAGTCTCTCGTATGAGTGTAATAATATGGCGGCGCGTTGGTAGGTGGAGATGGTATTTAATCGTCGGTAAAATTTCAATTGGGACCCACCGGCAAGGCCCAACATTCGTTATAATTTATTTGGACCGAGTGTTCGTAATTGGCAGGGCAGCTCGGGTCGTATGTCGGCATCTTTTCCTGGCATGTTGTGGACCCTTGTCGCGGGTAATGAGACCTCTGGTATCCGTGGGCCCCACGCAACAAACCCGCGCGTAATTGCGAACGACGATAATTTCGCTGTCGGAACATCTGGGGCATTACCGATAGCAAAGAAGTCACTTTTGCAACACGTGAACGCGCAAATGTCAGAGGCCTTATTAGAATAGACCGAACGAGCGCGGTAAGGAAGTCACTTGTGTATCATAAGATTCCACCAGCACCAAGGGACTTACTCTTACGGTGTCTTAAGACGGTCTATAAGAACTCCATCACTCTGCTGATACACTGTGTACAGTAACTGCACGTAACAGACTCGTAATGATCCCTAGTAAAAAAGCTCTCCAAAGAAGTCACCCGAGTAACACATACATTCTATTAAACCAGGGGACAACTCTTGTCACGGTAGTTTCATGAGAATCGTTAAAAATTGCCATTTTCAGTTTACATGAAAATACCAAAATACTGGTCCCTACCGTTTGGTACATGACAAAAAGTCAACTGTACCGGTACTGTAATTCAACTGTAACTGTACATAATAAAAATATCAAGATCATTCAGTATATAATGATAGTGAGAGAAAATCCATAATAAATATCAATATTTACACGTAATGTCAAATTCCACTTGTGTCAACTAGGCAGACGTCAGGCGTCACTAGAAATTTACACACGTCATTTAATAACTGAGGTACATAAATTGTGGGCCATAAACATATGCACATTCTGTAAGCATACATATAATAAAACGGTTCTCATAGTAGCGACTCTATTTAGTTAAATGGAGTCTATCGTATTGACTACTGTCCAGTATAATTATAACATGGTACAGTATAATACTACATATTAAAATTAATGTTAATGGCGGCCTTCGTGTCGTAACGAATGATATTATTAAATCAATGAGTTCCATAAAATTAAAACAGGTACAATTCGTTGTGGGATATGCCCCTGTGTATTGAGCATCAGGCTACCTGATACAATACAGTAGCATTGAGTTCACATGGTACTGAACTTCGTATATGATACTAGAAATACCTTAGATTACTATAACATAAATGTAAGAGATCTTTCAAAAAAATTGCTGAACTAATCTCCATGGAATTTCATGGCAATAACCAAAAGATCTCAACATCAAATAAATCTGCTTAGCTCTTAAGTAAAAATATAAGAAATTTCCGGGTACAATAATTCATCCAGTAAGATTTCTAATGGATGATTCCACTTGAGGGAAGAAGAAAATTAGGTAATTTATGAGAATCAGGTAAAAATACACGAATGGACCAAATCTGTAAGGTATGGAAATTTTGTTTATCTGCTAAACAGAATCCCATGAATACTTTGACATTTAATCTTCCCTTTTCATCTCTTTTCCACCTTTCACGGTCAAGGACCATCTATAATATATACCATATATGTGTCTCAATATTAAACGATCTCTCTTAATTAGATGGAATGTTGGATTATTTATGATACAATCCAGCATCCTAAAGGTACAGGGATTCACTTTGATGGTTCTTGCTGCTCTTATGGAATTTCGAAATTTTTTTTAATACTTTGTCTGTACCCAGCTAATTTATAGTATACATAATAATAAATTCCATATATACGTACAATTTGAATTTGACAAGTTTTTATCAATAGCTACATGGAAGCTGTGTAATTGACGCAATGTTAACGTTCAGTGTGATCTCATAAAGATGTCAAGTGCAGGAATAACGTAACCGGACTGCACCTAAAGGCGATTCTCAATCTCTCAAAGATAGTACTGGAAGTAGTCGATGCTCCTGCGAATGAGAAGTGGCGAAATTACAAATGTAGTAAAATTGTGGATTCGCCATAAGAGACAGTCCATTAAAATACATAATTATCTATAAGCAGTCCATGGTGTTTCATTTAATTGGATTTTAATAGCCGATTCGCAATCGAAACAAGAAACTTGCAGAGTTGACTGAGTAAACGGTAATGGCGATTCGAAAGCCAATCAAGAAAGGCCCAATTAGGCCCAAATGATCCGAAATGCCATCGAGCCAATTTTCAATGGTTGTATATGTGATTATGATTTGATGAGTGAGTGTAGCGAGACGAATGATTGCGAGGAAAGAAATTTCTGTCGGTGAAAGAGAGTGAGGACGCTCGGCAATAAAGGTTCATCCATAATGCATCGATACTAATGGGCGGTAGTATGAGATAAACGTTCTTAACATGTACACGCATATATTATATTTGTGTGTATAAAAAATTGACTTTGAGACACTATTTAATAGCTGTCAATAAATAATTTTCATTCATTAGAATTTCACAAGATTCTATTGCTAAATAAAATCAATGATATCGAACAAGTAGTACCTGTGCATTGATATCCGTTTGAAAACCGGATTGACGATTGATCGTTGTCATTTGTAAAGGAACGTTCGTTTCATGTAAACAAGAAAATTCAGTTTACCTATTCCCATAGATTCTTATGGGGAATCCTTCGTGAAACACTGATATAACGTTCAGATAACTCAGCTGCTATTTATTCAGGATTCCGTACTGCTAATTTACATTGAATGACCAATAGGGATCGCCAAGCTTCAGGTTTACCTGAAAGGCATAAAGTTAGAAATACTAGATATTCCATATATGGTCAATTATTTCGTTTCAACCGAATCTTATCATTGCTCTCAGTTATATTATAAATCTCCATCGACTTCGGTACCAATGAAAATTTGATAAGCGATAATAAATCGTGTTATAGAAAATTTTTCAAATTTCTCTCAATAAAAATGACAAAATAAAATATTACTGTAACATTGTCTAAATTCACAGATTTTATACGTCAGGCGAAGTTTGTCTTGTTACTTAACACGCGTTTAAGCGACATTTCAAATATTAGGATTGCGCAAGACTTTTATCGAAGACTGCCGAGAAAAAATGGCTACGCCAGTCCTTCGAAGACACACGGATAATAAATCAGGAGCCGTTTAAACAGAACTGAGACCCGCGTAAACATTTTTACGATTCGAGTGGGCCGCAAGTTAAACACGACGGCAAGTGTTTGTTTGTTATCTTTCCTGCACGTGGACACTGGTATAGATATTTCTAGTACGTACAGTGTACATCGTACATATGTACTTATTTATCATATAGCTGACTATATGTGACAGATTATATGTATACATAGTCAACCATATATAGTGAAGGTACCATATAGAAGGAACTCGTTCGCTCTTTTTTTTTTTTCTTTCATTTTTTATTCCCATCAACGTCTTGGCTCGTGCTCCACGTCCAATAGCGAGACACTCGACACGTCCTACCTGTTTGAGATTTCCGTCATGCTTGACTCGGTTTTTGTCTCTCCTTACCATTTCTCTGTCTTTATTATTCCGTGAAAAAGAAGGCGCTTCAAGTAGTTGGATAAAATAATATACGTAATAGTAAACCGTTATACGTTACGTCACGATGGTTAAGCATATTTTGAGGTTACCCTTACCCCATTTGTTCAAGCTCGATTTTCGCCAGTATCTTTTAGGGATATTTCGCACTTTCTAGTGACATTCTTGGCATCGTAATTATTATATGTACGTGTAAATGGGAAATGAGGTATTTTTCCAGTATGCAGAAGGATTCAAGAGAAAACGAATTCCAAGATTGGTATGTACTCTTTAGATGGAATTCCATGGTGTATTATGGTTCAATGGCACAGAAGGCTAAGAGGTTGCGAATCGAAGACCTGGAGGAAGTGACGCGTGGAATGTGATTCAAAAGACGCATTTCCATTAGAAGAGTAGTAGGATCCGAGAGTAATGGCTGTGACACCGTGGTAAACATATCTCCGTTATAACGAACAGATCGACGTTGAATAAAAGAGGCTGTTAAGTTCTCATGGTTTCTTACAGGGAATTGCGAGAGGGAAAATAATATGAGCTAAATAAGGAGTACACACAAGATGGTAATCTTGGTAAGATGGCCACGCGATAATAGAAAGCACAACTTCGATCCGCCGTATTAAGAATAATTAAAGGTACGCGTTCAGGTGTTAAAATTGACCTTTTTTTCTCATTTAAATTCGTATACGCTTATATAGAACTGATTAATTATCCAATTGTGAATCGACCTTTACTTACAACCCTGGATAGCACTAATAGGAGGATCATTATCAAGAATTGTCAAAGACTCATGAACACTGGTTTTATAATGTACCATGTTTACATATAGTCTACTGATTTATTGAATCAGGAACTCTATTGGAACTATCTATTTCTGGTTCTCTCGGTCCTTGTATAAATTCTCCTTTTTAATTTTTTTTAATTGATTTTCTACACCCACCAAGTTATCTTCATCTCTTTGTCGGATCCAACTGTGATTCCTATGCTAATTTCTAGATTATAGGCTGCGAACAGAAAGAAAAGGTCGACAAACTATTAATGATAGACAATAAGATAAATAAAGCTGCCACAAGAACAGTCCGATGGAAAGTATAGGCAATGAATGTGGCCATTGAAAATGCTATCCGAAGGGAATCACTCTGTATGCTATAATAAGTTTCTTCGCAGAGGTCAAATGTTAAACCAAAGTCCCTGTACGAGATACAATTTTCTATCACCTTTGTCCAGGAATAAATTTGTAGCCTTACGGTAACACAAAGAGGATTGCATTGTCTTACTATTAAAGGTACTGGATGCTGGAGGCTATCAATTGTTTCAGTCACTATATTGTTTCCATGTAAGATTATTCTTGTCAAAAGTCTTGAGTGACCAACTGCTTATAAAACATTCTACACTCTCTTATACCGGGTTGTTCAAACAAAACGCACCATCTGAAGATTGCGTGTGTACCCATTTGATTCATATGGTAAATCGCCGGTCGGGTGTAATAGTAATAGTGTAGTAATCAAATATAGATATGTACCGGAACATTAATTCTATTATTATAGAATTTATGGAAATAAAGGCTTCCTATCAGTTAGTATTTAATGTAACTTTCATCACTGTTTCTCAGGTGTTCCAGTGGCCACCATTAAAAAATCTTCATATGTATTTTATGGTGTTTCACCTTGGTAAGATACGGACGACTCGCCAGAGAACTTATGGGCAACGTGACTAGCAGTAAAGTCAGCTGGCCGCTAATTGCTAATTCAGTGATAATATATAGACGTTATAACTAACGGGGTGAGAGTCGGACGTATTTTTGATTGCGAAGAAGAAAAATATTACAAAACCCATCGTGATGTCCGGAAAGTAAAGGAAGCCTGAAACATCAAAAGAATTTAACCACAAAGTAAAAATATAAAATTAGGCACTACTTGCATTGTGTGTTCACACCTTTAATTGATGGTCGACTAGACGTTGAATCAACAAATAAGATATTCTTATGGGTCTACTAATGGCTTCTAACTCCCATGATATCCATTTACAAATGGTTTCTAAAAAATCATGGATTTCGTGAGTGACAAACAAAACTATATACCTAACATTTATTATCCTGCTAAACACTTTGTATGCTCAAAAAGTTACTAGGAGTATTAGGAACATCATTATCTTTTTTTTTCTAATCTTTCTTATCACTCTCAATAAATTCCTAAGCTACGGTTTAATATTCAAACTCATTTTAACAGCAAGATTATCCAATCGTACGTTTTGCATTTTGATTCCAAATCGAATTTACGCTGCGCCAATGGAAACAGACCTTTATGATTGGCTTGACTGTCGTTCCACATGAATATCTAACGTCTGCAATTTTCAGAGCAATATAATACCAACTTAACGAGAGTTCCTGTAAGAAGTCATCACGAAGAAATTGTAATGACGTTTAGGATGACAATCGCTACTCCATCTTTGGGCACGAGTGCACAAGTTAACAATAGTGAGAATCTAGTTACAAATTATGATAAAAAAAAAAATGAACTGAAACTGAACGTCGACTAGCAATGAAGAAGTTGACTCGGAAAATTCTGAAAATAGTTGGCACGCCTGAATCTTTCTTTATTTTCCTTTCTACGTGGTCATTAAACTTTCGAATCTTCGCACTCGCATAAGTAAGTAAGTCGAGTGACGAGAGGCAAAGATCCACGCAGATCCGATGGCAGTAAGGAAGACTGAGGAAGCATATTTTTTGATGAAAGAAAATGAAGGACCATGATAATAATGATGATCAGGATAATTTGTATACAACATTAAGTGGAACAATTCGAAAACAAGTATATAAAGGAGATACGAATAGGGTAGAAAGAGAAGAAAAAGTAATGTAAGGAAATACCAGAATAATGGCGGGTACACAAATCATCGTAAGGATGACTGGGATGTACAAAGCTTGTCAGGAGTTTTCGCAAGGACTCGTCAGAGTCTTTGCGCAATCATTCGGTCATCGACTTTATACGGCGAAGCTAACAAGAAGGAGAATCATCGGTAGATATTAAGTGGAGAATCATCAACGTACAAGCGATGCAGAATAAACGATGAGTAAATAAGCGAACAGTAGTCGCAGGTTTGCCATGTAGGCCTTAAAAATTTTTCAAATTTACCGGTAACCTTCTTCTTTTTTCTTTTTATTGTCACTCTTATCCCGCTCAGGATACACGAAGATGCTGAAGCGAAAAATTAATATCTCGACCGTATGCTCGTCACTCCTACCACGCCTCCAAGTGTACAACCGAAAATTACAGGCTGCCTGAAGTAGGTTGGTACACATGATATCCATGAAAAATAGCCGTCGTAACTAGCCCAATGTACCCAGCGTGTCTCGTCGACGAATAAATCTATAAAGTATAGGAAATTTTTATTCCACATATTAAACGACACCTGGCGTCAATAATCTATCAATTAGCTGTTATTGAAATACTGATTGATCGAGCAGAGAAAAACTGTCAATTATTAATCACAGATTCATTGTACGTGTTACCTATCAGCAATAAGGTAAATTAAACGTCGCCCTGGTCGAAGTCTGCAAAAGATATTCTTTCACGTGGTTCGCAGCAGACTTATTGTTAGACCAGGATGATCATTGACGTTCGCTGACATAAATAAATGAGAACCGATACTGGAATACGTGACGTTCCTATGGGACTGTTAGGTTATGTTACGTTAAGTTTAGAAGAAAAAAAAAAAGTGTGAGTTATGGAAAGATTAGCCAGTACCAATTCCGCAGTCTCTTAGTTCAATGGATCTCTTAGTCAGCTTCGCTTGTGTTTCTTTCCGTTCTTCCATCTTCGGGAACAAAATCCCGGAAGTTTCGTCGAGCGCATTTTACCACTTTGTTTCCAGGAAGTAATGTCCCTCGCGCTTCTAGGGACCCTAGAACTTCAAAGAGCACGTGTGTCCCGGTATAGGGATATTAACAAGATTTGACGATAGAGAAACAGAAGAATGAACTCCGTAAGAATATTTTTTATCCTTTCAACACCATAAGTCCATGACAAAGCTAAATGAGAATTCTAACCCCCGGTAATTTACTATCCACCATGAAAACTCATCGGGCCGTGTTAATCCCGCGAGCTATAATAATGGCGAATTAATTAATATTTATACGTTAACCACGTGGGCATGACGCTTCCTGCGGCTTTTTTTAATTCCTTCCTGGGAGCATCGGACCATTATCATACGCGTGCGCCCACAGTAAGCATGTATGGTCTTATTAAGTTTACCGTACTGCGTCATTGAGAATTCATATGAAAGTAGTAAGAGAGTTTCGTTGTGCCAGGGAAGTAAAAGAATTTTTTTAATTTCATTTTTAAAATTAATCCCCATGGACTCTTCGGTGAGAAGCAGTTACCAGCTGTCTTGTATCAGTAACAGATTGAAGATGATCCTGATGACTTTCTGTATGTTTGGCCCTGTAATTATCCTGTCTAATTAAACTTGCCAGTATACTGAACATGCATCGATAATGTTACTTAGGTGTCCGTCGACAGTTGTTCATTGGCCTAACACACCTGTCAACACGTCATAAAAATTTGTCCATCATAATTGAGCAATGACCGTAAACCAACACAAGTCGGCATAAAAGAAAAAAAAATTTACCTATACCAAAAATTAAATAATCTAAACAATCTTTAACCAGCGGATACGTAAACGTCATCCAATGATGACCAAGAACAATCGCCATTATTACTAAATACTTTTCGCCCTCTGATCTCGTTAACGAGACGATTAATTAGTAGACTCGCTTTATGCTTCCCCGGTAATAATGAAATTCCACTATTCGTTTCTCCTGCAGGAAATAAAAAAAAAATAAGAAAAACAATCCCTTCGAAGACTGAATAAATATGAATTCATACCAACACCCATTCTAACTAAATACAAATATATATATATATATGCTAAAGAAGAAAATCATCGTATCCGTTATTAAAGCCAGAAGAAATCTTTTCAATGCCAATCAAACACGCCCATTTCCCTCCATCGCTTCTGGACCATCACCCCCCTTCATGAAACACGAAAGAATTGTGTCGTCATTACCGCGCAGTATGTGTACATAAATAGTAGATCAAAGATACCATATAGATACAGTAATGCCAAAAAGAGAGAAAAAAAAATTGCATGGCTCGAAGGCAAATATTTCATTGGAAGCCATTGATAATGATACCCAACCGCAATAATAATAATAATGTCAATAATAACAACACAGAATGAGTTAACGGGGTCCATTACGCATCAAATGACAATAATCATCGGTTCTCAACCGGTACCATCCCTACACTTTGGGCAGATAACAAGGAAAAAGAAAAAGAAATCGTAAGGGAAGAAAGGCGAAAGAAGAGTGAAGAAGAAAACGGACTAATAACAATAATCGTTTATGTTCCTCGCTTTTTTATTCTCGCCATAACCTAGAGTCCCATATGGCGTTCTGTAACAGACGCCATTAGAATACGAAAGTGCAAAGCTCCTTCGCAATGGGAATTATAACATCCTGTAAGTGGCAAGAATTGAGTAAGGCGATGTATATATGTAGTTTTGAAGAATTTTATGGTATTTCTTGGTATCTCAAGTATTAGTGACCACTAATAATAATGTAGGTACAATGCTTGTACTACGTAGTTCAGGTACACGACTCGTTCGCGCATGCGCGGTAACTAGTTACATAGATGCTTCAAATGAACTTCCATCTTAAATGGCGGGCATTAACGCGTACTAATCTAATGTGAGTCGTACCTTTAATAAAAGACGTAACGTGGAACCAATATATATATATATATATATATATATATTGCTAAGGCTAGTAATTTCCGAGAAATACTCATAATGATTTCGACGTCTCCACAGAGTCTTTGCTTTGATTTTCTTTTATACTTTATTATCTGCGCGTAATTTACTGTGGATATCTTCGACCTCGTGCGTTACCAATGAGAGATTTACCCTGTTTAAAAAAATACATCTTTAGGTTGTTTTTTAATTATTCTTGAACGCTAGACGTTCGTCTATTCGTTCTGTTGAAATACGAGGTAAAATAAAGCCTGACATTTCGACGAATTATGGAGTTCTGCCGGAATGAGATTGTGTCACAAATTGCAAACGGGTATAAGATCCGCGCATGAGGCGTATAATTTATTTAAAAAAAAAGTGAAAAATGGAATTAATACGAAATCCTATATATTTTATAAAATCCGTAAACAGGATTAGCCGATTTAAGAAAAAAAAATTATAATTTCAAGATAACTAAAAATTACCAGATTTTAAAATAAATGGCTGGAAAGTAGCTTAATCGAAAATTTGCTGCAATTTGATGCTATAATCTTTATCGTATCTGTAAGATATATACGCTCATAAATAGCGTGGATATGACTCATTCCTATGCCCATATTTGACATATCAGCCGTTTATTTTGAAAGTGGGGCAAGTCCATTTTTGAAAAAAAAAAATGAAGATAACGATAATTATATATAAAACTTAATATGATCATTTATTTTTTAAACAATTTATAATAAAAAAAATGGACTTTCCCCACTTTCAAAATAACCTACTCATGTGTAGATTCCTGACCAGCCTTCATTTCTAATGTTGATCCTTCTGAATTTCAGGCATTAAGTTAATTTGCATTAACACCTTATCATGACGTCTTTCTGCTCGCGTGTCGTTCACCTACGATCATCATTCGTGTCAAAACTACGAAAATTCTCGCGGCACCAAACCGTGTCGAGCAGCAAGGAATTCCAAGTTCCACGTGTTTCCCATAGAACTTGGAATGACAACCTATTACAGATTATTGCCGTTCGACATGCACGTCCAGCTTATCTTAGCTGTTAAATACACGTATATCCAAAATAAACACATTCTTACCCTTATTATTATTACTCTTTGATTTTATGAATTCGCTTACATATCATTTTAATTCGACTCGCACGATCTTGAATGTTCATACATCATATCCGCCCCTCATGGCGCATATTGATTTATGATTTTAATGGCGAATGTATAAAGTTATTATTTAATATTATTGTGTGTATATATATATATATATATATAAATTGCATTTATTAGCGATATACCAGATAATACAAATTTTTTAAAACTCTTCGCCAGACCCTTGTTTTAAGTGATCAATCGAAAATTAGATAAACTCATGTATATTTGACTATGTAATATATATATATATATATTCATATATATTTGACCATTTACCGTTATTCTAATACGTACGCAGCTACCATGATGGATGAACCAAAGACATTCAATATATGATACTATCGTTAAAAGACGCTGGGCTTCCCGAGAAGACTTCGATGCGTCCGTAACGTTCGAGAAGTCACAATTACTTACTCACTCGAGAATAATAAAAACGGGGTTCCGAAAGCCAGCAATGCGTAACCGAAGCTCGTACACGCGTGACGTAGCCGCTGCTAACATATGGGCAATGCTTGTCTATCATTCCAGGTCCATTAATCACCTGCTGGTACATGCATATTATTTTTTTTTTCTTTCGCTACAAACTTTTTATTCTTTTACTTATATCTTCACTCTTCGTTTTAGCAAGACGAAGGCCACGTAACGCGTGAACTCGTCAGAAGTACAGAATTCGTACTTACAGCTAATAACGAATGTAGGAAAAGGTGAGACTGCGTAAAATATTAGACAAGCATTGAAATATAGAAAAAGACATAACCTTAAGATAAAACGAAAATGTCTTCGATACATGCGTAGTTGATTGACGCTGGAATTAAGTAAAAATAATCATATACTCTGCTAATGCTGCTGGACAGACTGGTACCACTACGTTATCATACCTGTCAAGCCAAGAAGTAATTTCGAATATTCTTAGCACCTTGTATTACTGGTTCCTGGTCAGAGAAGACACTGGTACTGTAAATTCTGTAGAATTTCCTGGACGAAGGTACCGTATAGGTTCCGTGCCAAAAATTGCAAAGGGATGGTTGTGAACGCGGCTTAAGACTCCATATGGCAGGCATGTAAGCGCGGCTGGTTAAGTAAGTATAGGAAGGTAGGTAGAGACCTATGTAGCTAGGTGGTTAGCTATATACGTAAACGAGTACCTACGTACCTGGTGGTTGCACCGTTGTGCATTCCGGTATACGAGGAAGCTTCATCGTTTCATAACGACAGGGTATAGAAACACATGGTAATAGGTATAAGGTGTAGTCGTGTCTGGGTATAATGCACGTGGCGTAAAACCTCAGTGATCACGTTAATATTCTAAGCGATTTAAGAAATGCAGTCGTCGCACCAAGAAACACGACTCGACAAGAAAACACATGTGAATTTCGAGCCAACGAGCCGGCGCGGTCATCTTCACTCGTTACGCGGTATTGCACGCGGCGATTGGATAAAATATTAAAAAAAAAAAGAAAGAAAGAAACAAGAGCGAAGACCCGCTTTATCTCGAGTCAAGCTCGTTCCGTGGTAAATTGGGTTTGTTTGCATTAAGTAAGGCAAAGAAATTGAGAGGGTGAGGAAAACTGTAAGAATAATAAAGATCTCAGACTGTGATTGATGATAACCTCAAACACAGGTGAATATGGAGAAGCATGAAAATTATATCGCAACTCACCTTAACTTTAATATTCCTTAATTATAAAGCTCCGTTACGGATGCGCCTCAAGGGGTCATAATATACAATTCCTCGATCAGATTCGGAACCTGCCACTTCAAAGATTGACTTCCATCATGGTTCGACCGAAGGGAAATATTCGTGGCTCTGGATGAGATTGTTTAATCGGAGAATTTTGTCCACGAGGTAGTATTTTAAACTGTATTTAATAGCGAGTTTAAGATGGGTCAGGTACGATATGTATGCAAGCAGTACTTAACGGATGGATGAATTGGATTCGATGGGTAGCAGGTGCAAGCTTGTCTTCTTCGAACGCCATTTGCATTGGAGAGAATGCGCATGCGCAGCCTATCGTATTTCCTTCGTCTGCTATTTTTCAAATTATGTATCAGAAAATTTTTTTATAATTTATAGTCACGAATGCTTCACGTAACTATCGTTTTATACCTTCGATGATTTATTTATGTATCCATTCATTGCTAACTGACTAGCATAGTAGTTTCGCTCGCCATCTCTATCGAGGCTTGGCAAAAAGTAATCCGTGGGTAACACCGTGAGAAGTTGATAATAAACTTTATTCTCAGCTACGAGTGCTACTCTGGTTGCTGATGGCGGGTGAATATTACAATAGAATCTACTCCCTCCCAGTGGGCTCTCCATATAATTAAGAGTAATTAACTTCACCGTATTCTGTTAGGTGAAACCTGGTAATATATGTTATCTGGGCCAGTGGGTATGCTCTATGATACCGATCGAGAAAAATATGTCAGACGTTCGCGCCCAGCTGAGAGTATTTTTTTTTAATTTAACAACAACAGTTTAACGCATCATCAGCAATCAAAAGTAGTTTAAGAATTCCCATAATTATCACAGGCCCGAACTGATTACCATGAACACTTTAACGTGTCGTAAAGCATACCCTCGTTAGACTAACATCATAAATAAGTTCACACTAATTTCAGGTTATAAATTTAAATGCCACGCAAGATACAAATAATTGAGTGTAGCTGACAAGATGATCTTTCAAGCAATCCAACGGTCATCAAGCAACAGATTATCATGTAACTACTGATTGTAATAGCTACCATAAGCGTAAAGATAAAGTTAAATTCAATAAAAATTATTATCTATTGTCTTCCTAGGTGTAAATAAAGGGATCGCTCACTGCTTATATCCAGGTAATTAGCCGCTCTTTTTCATACGCTGATTTATCGTCCAATTATCCATAGCGGATCGATCACGTGTTAGTGATAAGAAAAAATAATCGCAAAAGATGGAGGAAAAAGGTAAAAGAAAATATTAACAGTACAATGAGCATAATAAATAATTCCCATACATAACAGCTACTAGGTTTCATGATTTGTATTATAATTTCCATGATGCATTGGCTTCCACTGTACTATACCTACAGGTTTTCTTGCACCTGACTGTTATTCCGTGCATGCAGTATGCTATACAGGCACTACGAATGTGCAGAATATGTATACAGAGCCAGCTAACTCTATATACTATATAATGCATATAGATTCTATTATCAATTCCCAGTATATAGCAGAGATGCACGCGTCTGCATTAATGTACGGCTTCCAGCGCAATAACCGTCTAGCATCACTGTTCAATATTATCGTGCGGCATTCGCCTTGGATGCTGCCGAGTTTGAAAAACTCGCTAATTCTTGAAGTGGAAGACCATACACGTATAATCTTTCACCACGCCTGTTTCGTCAGGCAAATGAAGCCATGTCAAATACAAATTTATCACTCAATGGTTGGGGAAAGCATAATAAAAGTTGTGGAGCTGCTGAATCTTAATACAAGAATGAATTATTCGATTATAAAATTTTTATGTCTTCATTCACTAACAAGAGGCTGAGCATGTAGCATGTGAGTAAGAGTAACAGCACGATGAATAAAACGTCACTTTTATTTTTTATTCTCGTGATTGCATAATTTTCTGATTTCTTTAAGAAAAAAAAAAAAAATCTAAAAACTTCTCGACGAATCTCAGTCCTTCTAATGTTATTTTTATGAATTCATTATACTGATAGTCAAATATCCTTTCTTACGTAATACTCGAGATTAATCTAACATCCTTTACCTGGATCACAAACCCTGGTACTGGTATTTCATTTCGTTTATATATTCCGTACGCATAATCATACGGTACAGCAGACTTATATTATTATGCATCAACATATCGCACGTGCCATAAAAGGACACACGTTTCAAATTTTACATGTATGTACATATGATTACCTTACAGTGACATTTTATGAGGAGCGTGGACGATGCTGAACGATGATATTCAACAAAGAAGAATCGCGTCAGTATCAATGAAACTGTCAGAAACAATATGTCAAGTGATACCACGGACACTATAACTATATACACAACCCACGTGTGCCACGCAAAACGCGAGAAAATCAAGTATCAAGGAATCCCAAGGCTTAAGCCAGTTTTATACGGTAATCGGATGAAATTTATACCAGCCATAATAAATCCGTACATATTATATCTCTCGCGTAGAGAAGAAGCTGCGTAGTTTGTGCTACGATACACATTAACGTGACCCCGCTGTAGATACATTACCCATTAAAGTGTCTTGATAACGATAAATATATTTTTCAGGATTTCACGCAGGCAACGTGCTTAACGATTTACATAGGAGAGATGAGCAAGATATCAGATGAACTGGAGCGAGGCGTGGCGCCGTTCCTATACTAGTTTTACTCACTTTATTTGCTTTACTCGCTCGCATCTTCTCCGGAGTGAGTATAAACTCTCGGGAGTTCTTGTCAGTGAGCGAGTGGGTGTGGGGGACCATGAGAAACTAGCAAGGAGGAGTACGCGACCTTGCAAGGCCAGACAGGTGCAGTTTCTTCCGAGCAATAACGATCAATTTCAAGTTCTATACATGTATATGTATATTACATATATTGAAGATATCATACGTAGCAGCATTCTCCAAGTAAACAGAATGAGATACCGAGAGGCATTGAGACACACAGAGGAAGACCTTTCATCTTAGGGCTACTGAATTTCAATCATTCATTTTTATACCTTTGATCTTTTATGGTCTTGATAAATAGGATCCTCGCTACTACGCGTGACTTGTGTAGTTATAAAATCATCAGGTATTTCATTCATAAGATTTTGATCTCATTGACCTTTTATTTGTTTATGCATCACTGTGATGATTGCATCTATTTATCTCTCTCTCTCTCTCTGTCTATATGTCATATGGACGATCGTCACTTATGTTCATATAGAAACAAGATCAAAAGATATCTCCGACTTTAGTCGAGAAGATTCCATCCAGCCATTCACGTCTGGAATCTCGTTGACCTTTGACAGAGTTAATTAAGCAAACGTGCGCCGATTAGCTGTCAGATTCACTGGAAATTAATATTGTGGAACCCCGGAATTCTGATGCTTTGGGACATCAGGTGGAGTCTTTTAAATTGGGGGAATTTGAAAAATTTTTATTGTTTAATCAAAGTATTTTCATGTTTACTTGGCAACAGGAATATCTACGCTAATGAGGATAATCAGATATTCAGATCTTACACGATATACTTTTCGGCATACATATGTGGATATTATTTTGTTAATTTTTTTTTTTTATTGTAAATTCTTGACGCGAAAACTTGTTCATTTCGGGGAGGGTTGTAGGAAACCATAAGTGTAAGAATTAACGAATTTACAGTTATCGTTTCTTTGCATTTTTATTTCTCTAAGTATTTCTAATATGGCATGGAACATGCGAGCTATCATAAAACATGCTCATTAGCGTTTTACGTATGAAACAAGATATTTTTTTTTTTTTTCAATTTTTACATTCTTCAGCCATTAGAGATATTTTATGAGTCTTAGATTTTTGGTAAGAATCTTTAAACGCTAATATCGGCCCGTTAATTCAATATGCTTGCATAGTATACGTATAATTAAACATTAATATGCGCGATAAGAAATGTAAGTGTTGATAATGTTACAAAGTATGATATTAAACTCACCTGAGAATTGTTTGGTGAAATTTGAAAATTGATGACTCGTTCAGTGATGACTGTGATTCCAGGAGCTTTCGACACTTGCACTAATGTTTAAACACAACCGTACCGAACACGTAGCCATGTCTTATTATCTTTTAAGTATTACCGTAAATAATTCGAACCGATTCCGGGCAATAAACTTTTATAATCTTTATCGACGCTGATGTCGTTCCTTGTTCTTAACGCAACCGTTTTTTTTAATTTATGAACCAAAGTTTCGAGGATCAGTTACTCAAATTTCAAAACTGTACACAAAATAACAATATTTCCAAAACAAATTTAATTTCGAATGAAGCATTACAATTTTACAATATAATATCTAGCACAACTACCACCATCGTGACTTTTTTCTGGGCATTCTGCAGTTTCTCCAAATTTCCATTAAAACGAATGTTTATCCCTTTCAAAAAACTTGAGCACAAAAAATCACTTAAGCTTCCCAGACAAGTTACCATAAAAAAAAAATGCATTAACAAAAAAAAATTAATTTTCCAAAAATTCTTAATATCAATCTCCTCAAAAATAATAGCATCGTCCCCACGTCAACGTAGTAATATATTTCTTTCTTCTCATGCCCAAAAAATAACTATTCCGTTCCCTAATATGTGTCACAGTTTTTCATGATTGCTGATAAATTTTTATAAACAGTGGCTCCAGCCCCCGTGAGAAACGTCGGATCGAAACGAAGGCGAGAATAAAGATAGAAAAACGATAATGATCCTCTCGCTCTCAAAGGCAACACGCTAAACCGTGTAAAGTGACTCTAGAAGGTGGTTGATCCGTTGTGCGTGGTGGTCGGGTAGTTTGTGGCTGCCAGCGAGAGACTCGTGCTACGCGACAAGTCTCTCTTACGCTCTCTCGTATCCCCTCTCACTCTCTCTTTCTCTCTCTCGCTCACTCTTTGATATTCTTTGCTTCCTCTTCATACTCAGACTTTTTCTCTATCTCTCTCTCTTCCCTTGTATACATATTATACACTCTGCGCAGTACCTATACCATAGTTTCTCTCTTTCTGAGATTCTCTTATACTCCTAGTTGACTGCCGTAGACTGGTACCTGATGTTAGTAGATATAGTCAGCGAAGAAGTCAATCTCTGTGATATGATAAGCATTTACTTCGACATCTGCAAACTGCTGACAGCGAACAGCTGCTATATTTTTTCATAGTGCGTATCTAGGATTCCTTATATCCATTTGCGCAGTGACATTTTGGTACATGAAACAAATTATATAAATAATCATGAGTTCAATAATTCATATCGATCATTGATAATAATTAATAACTACTGGCACTATGTTAATTGCCAAACATTTGGTGAAACCCTCAAGCAAATATCAACTCTCTAATACGTAATAGTTTTTAAAATTAATGACAGTCACTTTACCATAGACAAGATATAGTTAATCTCTGACTAATAATTAATCTGTAATCGTGCTGCCATGTTTCTCAGCGTGGGATCATTAGTCTACGAGTCCATTACAAACTGATAATATATCGGGCATGAGTTAACGCAGAACGCGCTATAAAGAGCTAAGCAATCTGTATTCTAAGCAGCTAAGAATCTGATAGCATTAGGCTCATAGCGTAAGAAAAGAAAAACTAGCAGAGAAGATCTCTATTAGCATGAGCGCATTGACACAGTCGTTGCAGACTAACCGGAGACAAGTTTTAACCATTGAAATTTATAAATCTTGATTCTGGTTGACCTTAAAGGTCAGGATAACTTGGCCAACACATCTGGACATTATAAAGAGTTGACTGGGCAGGCTTGACTGGGACGTTACACGCATGCTCGATGGTGCGTATCGCTCGTGGAATGTCCTGGATATATACATTTTATATCTTGGAATTTTTAATTCCATTAAATTCGAGGTCAAAGCACCCAAATCTAAATGGGATCCAGACATTCCTATCTATGGCTTGAACTCATCCTTTGGAAGTTGCATTTGGATGATCGTTCGTGATGCTGAATCCACTGTAAACATTGTATGTTCTTAAGGACTACTGTACAAAGCTATATACGTGTGCGTATGCATATATACATTTATATACTTGCTTATGGCATAGAGTCACTCGAAGTGAGCCTACAGTTAGGTAACATGTGGTAAAGTGACCATCTGTCTAGGAAGTGACTGTTTGTTGTCCACTCGCAGACTCAGGAACAAGGACGTTATACGTTCTATGGGGATCTTATGTTATTTATCTATAGGGTGTATTATATATATCCCTTAGAGTATAACGTCTGGTCGAAGTCAGGAGGATCATCTGTGAATCCCCATGAGTCTGCGAATATGGATAAGTATTCTTGGTGAGATCGGTCATAAATCCTGAGTTACGTTATGGAAAAGCGAGTATAATCCATTAACTATGAGATTTTTAGATCTGTAATAAAAATTTTAGTATTACAGATACCTGTGAGGATAATGCATTGGCAAGTACTGAGTCATCATTGAAGTCAATAATTATTTTGTATATTCATATACCTCAAGGTATTCGCCTCACCAAAGTAAAGTAACTCCTGGTTCCATTATACAGGTTCGTTCGGTGCGTTACACCTTAGCCTTATTATGTACAACATATTGTAATACAGTCGAGGTAAGTTCTATAAAACAAAAATACCGTTATGAAATTTTGGTCTAGTGTCACATAAATTCTTAGATTAAACTTGCAGGGTTACGAGACAGGATCTTGGTGTCACATTTTTGGTCTCCCTAGTTTGTTTTTGGACGGTGAAACTGTATGGCGACGTAGATATGCATTTAGGTTGAAGTATTTTTTATTAAAAAATTGGATACCTCAAACACGAAAGCATCATGGTAATCAGAATTACTACAGAATTCTCTGGTTTCTCTGGAAACAAGAATTTTGCGGTTCCGTGGTACTCGCCAGTTTACTGTATAGCCACAACTTACTACTTGAGTGACTCAAGTCACTCGGAGATAGCTTATCAGTAGCCACGTGCTCTCTACTTGTACATTTATTCGACTCAATCCTATCTACGTTAAGGATCAGGATAGTACAGTAAGTAAAAAAGTAAACGGTCTGGTTAAGCCATTAAAAAACAGCTCTTAATATCCTAGTTAATCACATAGGCTATTTAATATACCCATAATATTTTATTACCTTCATATGACAGCATATTCTTTTTGTATTGCTAATAGTTTTCAAGCTTCTTCCAAATGTTAAAATCATTGTCATGACTATAAAATGGATCATTGTTTTACGAGTGCATGATTCGAGTGACACGGCTCGTTGATCGATCATGCGTACACATCAAACTTTTTTTTGCTCTCGATGCAAGGATCAGACGAGAATCGATCGATCATTCGCGTACATGAAATTTTTATTTCTCTCAATTCAAGGATCAGACGAGAATCGATCGAAGATGCCGATTTGCCCCTTGTGAAGAACCAATTAAAAATTCACTAAGTTGAGAAACCGGATCGGCCATTACAGTTTTCGGGTCGTCGACTCAAGGCCCCTTAATTAATTCCATTGAGACGTCGGAGTCGTTTTACAGTTTCTAATTTTTTTTTTTTTTTTTTTTCGTCACCCCAACATGTGTGTTTGGATTATTCTTTTCCTTTTCTTTCCCTCAACGACGTACGTTGCATGCATATACATCTGTAATTCTGAGTATCATAGAACTTCGACTCATCGTTTAATGATTGAGCTTCTAGGAAATTCTTGAAATCATAGAGCCCTATCCTTACTTCATCATTGTACGATCATTCACAAAGATTCTCTGAGTGGAATTAATGACTTGTGGATAACATGTGTATGATTGCTCGCATTGAACGATTAATTGTCTTACACAGTCCAGTGATTTGGTATCTATCTATAATATTATTGTGACTTCACTATGAAAGTCATCCAGACCGTTTAAATAATCATATTCAGTTTACTGAATCATGTTATTTAATAAAGCAAATATGGAATAGGATTTGCTGAGAATCTAAAGCCAACAGGAATACAGTGATTAATAATAATTTTTTTTAAATATATTCGTTTAATACATCCTCATTCTTTTCATACCGCTATGAACGTCTCTGTGGACATTGTAAAAAAATTGCTGGCTTTCAGCTCGAGCTTCTTATTGGATCTCATCATTGAAAATATCATTGGATAAAGTACCTTCTTTGCCGGCTGCAATTCCCAGCCTGACTTCCATTGTGATACCAGTAAGAGGGAACTCTGAGAATATTTGTAACGATTGAACTTTGAAAGTTGGATATCGCTTTAAAATTAATTTCCAAAAATACTCTTACCTGATGACTCAATTCATTTCCCAGCCAACACCAATAAAACAATTGGCTGAAAGCTGCTCCTAGGTAAATAGCAAATTTCATAAAATTCGTACCATGCCCAACCACCTGTTGAATAAAATGTACAATATAAGAACGGTAGAAAAAATATAATAAACAATCATTACCAATAGTGCTTGAAATCCTGTCAAGCATATTATCAAGCTGCTGCTCAATAATTGGGAAAACATGGATGAGCCGAATACATCATTCGCTTCATCGACCAATATAATAAGATATTGATGATGCATCACGCACTTCCGGTATCTCTCGAAAAAGCCTCCGCAGTCTTTCGTGTGCCGGAAACAAGTGAAATCCTTATCACTGTTAGTTTCAGATCTTCCACCAGAGGCGTTAATATCGAGCGAACAACTTTGAAAATTCCCAGCAAGTATTTCAAGCTGAAACAGCAAACGACCACAGAAAACGAAGACAGTATTGTCCATTCCGACAATGGCGATCACTCCCACAGCAACGGCAAAACTCTGTATCCCAAGTACAATCTGGTGCATCGGTGTCACCGTCGTGTCAAAAGGATACCAACAGCGTATCGGCAGTTCTCCCTCTTCTCTTGGTACAAAAAATATCAGAGCTATCGCCAGCACACATCCCAAACATAAGAATCCCAAAAATGTCACCCTTTCTCGAATTTTGTATCTGTTCAGCAGCGCCGTTGCGGCAGGATCTGTAAGCGTAAGAAAGTCCATTAGAAAGTGTACACCGTGTGTGTAACGGAAGTCTAATGACACTTTGCATCAGTGATGATTAATTTCTCTAATCCTACAGAAACTAATTTATTGAAGACAGATGCTTTATGGATTTTCAAACGTTCCGGGATCGCCATATAAATGACAGCAAGAAGAAAAATAATAAAGAAAATTCATTATGAATTAATAACTGATGATGACGCTGAGGTTGCACTATGGGAAGCCATAGCGGAGCTGGTTGACCATTAATGGCTTGACGTAGCGGATGAATATACTTGAGAAAATCATTGCTACGCTCTTAAGGTCCTCAAGATGCTTGAAGAGCCCTTAACGACGTTATTTACCGCTTTCTTTTTTTGTTTTAATTCAAGCAAAGAGGAAACAATTATTATTGATTCTTTTGACACGTACTCACCAACCAAATCACTCGTCCAAGACTCACACTGTCTGACTGAATTCACAAGTCTGTCAATTCTTGACTTTTTACACTGAAAAATGACAGCTTTGAAAGCTACGACTGATATGCCAACGAAAATGCAACCACTGTCCGTGAAAGTCACTAAATTCTTGTAATTAATAATAATATCCGTAAGAAGGCCAGTACCAAAAAACCCGATGGCAGCAAATACAATTTTATTATAAATCCAATAAATCGCTTTTAAGCAATTAGAAGTGTCCGATGACAGATACCATAGTCCTGCCAACCTAAAAGTAAAATAAAAAATAAGAAATCTAAATACCTACACCACAGAAACAGGCATATCATACTTACTTGAGACACTCGACCTCCATTTTATATTCTAGTACCGTTTGATAACTGCTTAAACTTCTTCCAATACTGACACCGAATAATTCTGTAATATTAGCAATACTCACAAGTTAATTGAAGCGTCACCTGCAAATATTCTAGTACAACCCAAGCCCATTGATACCATAAGCGATATCAAAAACATAAAAAAAAAGCAATTAAAATAGCAAACCATTGCATTGAAATGAGAAATGAATGACTCTCAATTAGATACGTTATTCCGTTAGAAAAAAAGTTCAATAATAGCAAGCTAAAAAGAAAATTAAAGAAAAGAGAAGTTAATTTCGAATCCTTTCAGAGTGCTATAACTCTCTAATAAATTCTTCAAAGTACCGAGCACTTGGCACAGTGTTCCTCAAAGCTTTGATACGTACTGATAACAAAGCAGCTACGTTACAAGGCGTTACAACCTCTGACGTATAATATTACCAATGAAAAAGTAGAGTACAGTAGATATAGTATTATATGTATATCCCATATTATTAGAGATCGTTTCGATTCAATCAATGCTTTAGATACACTTAGGCAACACTCGGAGAAGATTGCAGCGCTATTGGCTCTTGGCTGAAAGCGGTGCAAAAAGGAGTGAAGAAGGGGAATCCCCGTAGTACGTGAATATATGATGGCGGGCATTAATGTTGCTTGGACAGGTGTCACGTTTCCCGGGCGTAATTCAGGGCTCTGGATAATTCGCATAAGGGGACGACGATGTGCCAATTTGAATAATAAATAATGGCGATGTAAATCAGACAGTATAAACACTGAACGGGGTGTCGCCGAAGAGTAAAGAGAGAAGTGCATTCTTTTATTGCTGAGATGTGACGTGTATTAAAGATGAAAAAAAAAAAAATTAAATATTAAAAATTGATTACAAAAAAAAATGAACGGAGAATATATAAATAATTACATCGGATCTTGTTCCATATTCAATAATACGTTTTTATCTTAAGGTTCATCACTTTAATTGTGGTACTTATAAGGGGCATTTTTCTCTCTTAAAATTCTTTTGCAATTTACAAAGCACTAACCAGTATTCGTAAAGATTGTTTCTTGTTTGTAAAGGGATACCCTGCGAGAGTATTTAGCGAAAATTGCGAGGGACAGATAAGAAGTGCAATAAAAGTATATACTTTTCACTTTACCGGTATCATTTAGTATGCAAAATTCTTGACGAATTACAAGAACCTTGCTGTAATAATATGATAACCGCTTTAAAATACTTCTGACAGTTAAGTGTACCTTTTATTTGTTTTCTGAGGACGAAAAAAAAAAATATTCCGGTACCGGGAATCGAACCCGAGCCTCCTGGGTGAGAGCCAGGTATCCTAGCCACTAGACCATACCGGATTGAGATATTAACGGTGCTTCGTATATCGCTGAAAAATGTGACAGTTATAAATAACTATATTGCACGTTACGTAATATACGTATATATTGTAACATTGAAAAACAGTTTAATGCAGCAGATAAACCTGAATGCTATGAATAACTATAAAACGTTACGTAACATTCATCGTGGCACTTAAAATATGTTTGCGATTGTATAAGATAAACGCCCTTATTATGGACCGTCTAAGGAAAATCTCTCGTTGTGACCGTGTAAATTTATAAGGATAAATAATGCCATCAATAAGGTACGAATTAGGCACGTAGAAATAACTATGCTAATGCACTGTGTAATTTTACGGAAACTGATCAGTCTCCTTTAAAAGGGTAAGAAGATTGGTAGAAAAAAAAAAATGGGTAAATTTGACAAAACGTCGCCAGAATGTCAGCCAAATAATTGAGATAACTATGCCTCAGGGTTCTACTGACAGACTGGTTGAATCAGCATAACTCCTGCAATCGGTATCTAATAAGACTCATTATGTAGGGTGGCCGGGTGCAGAGGTGCAATTCGCGAATCGCGTACATCGCACGAAGCAACATAATTATATTGAATTCGATGTGTAACACTGTAATTTTCAATACCCAAGAAGAAGCCTTATTACGTCGCGTCGGTGATTTTCATATCACTGCTCAACACTTGATATATGTATTTTGAATCATAAAACTTTTCAAGGTCTGTCATTTAGAACGAATCCCATGGAATTTCATTGATTAATGGGTTTGGGTATTTTCTGAAACAGAAAAAAAATATATTTTTTATAACTGTTCCTCGGCTCGAATCGAACCTGCGATCTACGGGTTGTTAATACCTTTATAGGCAATGATATTATTTTAGAATTTTTTTTTTTTTTCTATGATACAAAAGAGTACGAAAATTTGGTATTTTGGGAATAAAATTTAAAAAATATTTGTCAGAAGTGGGATTCGAACCCACGCCCTCAGAGAGGACCAGAACGCCCATTACTCAGCATACGCTGAGAAGGTTATACCTTGAGTCTGGCGCCTTAGACCGCTCGGCCATCCTGACATGTGGTGGCGAAGATGTCTTGGCAGATCTAGAACAGCAGATACTGACTACAAGAGGCGTATAGATAACTCAATAATTTACAATATGGCGAATATGCCAAGATTTGATATATTCACACTCTCATTGACAAGGAATTACTGTAGTACTCTACACCGGATAGATAACGATATTCTAAGAGAACTAAAAATAAATGATGAAACTACCGTAAGGACGGCATGCAGTAATTACACACCGCCTGAAATGTTTATCAATCTAGATAGAATGGGAGCTATTCAAGATCATAATAATGTGCCAATAATATATCATGTAAAACGGAACTGTGCCAGAAAGGCAATCTTTATACATGTAGATAACATACCACGAGACAAGTGGGTATACTCGACTGCAATGGCTAATAGAGATCGGGATAATCTAGATAGACTCTCAACGGCATACTGGTGGCTCCAGGGCGATGCAAAATATATGGATGAGTTAAGACGCAGAGCTCGATTCAAATGAGAAATGGAATTGCAATTGCTACAACAAAGATATGTAAACTGATCGCCAAGATAATTGTTCCTAATATTAGATTAGTGTCTAACCAAAATTATATGTCAATATATAGATCAAGTTATTCTAAGGCGAATTATGACTTATGTATGTAGAACGGTAAGAATTGAAAATAAACCAGCTTTTTAAAACCAAAAAAACATATGGCGATTTATGAATTACTGTTATCTGAATGTTAGTACCGGATAAAAGTAAATGGGAAATCAAATGTTAAGCGAATAAAAGCAAAGGGCATTATGCAGAATACATGCAGGGATAAAATTAGAATAAAAAAGGGGAAAAGAATGAAATTGCTTGTGAACTGAGCAAAATAATATTAAATAAGAAATAGAAAGATTTATATTTATTTATGGATTCTAATAGGGTAATTGCAAAATGCAAAACATGTTTCCGCCCGGGATCGAACCGGGGACCTTGTGCGTGTGAAGCACACGTGATAACCACTACACTACGGAAACGTTGAAACTTTGGTTTGGAGTTCCTCTTTATAGATTGCTTGACGTAATATAGTTATTATTCTTCCGTTGTGTGATAAATTCTTAAAATAAATCATCAATTAATTTTAACACTCTCGATACAAAACCCATAAATTACTGTTATGCTGTCTGCTACTAGTCATATCCTAAAATCATGAATGTTTCTCATTTTTAAGTCTCTAAATATCAATATTCGCATCCCAGTACAAACTTTGATATGTCTGAAATTACAGAAATTCAAGATGAATATTCAAACAAATAATAAAAAAATTAATGACTCTTCTTATCTAACGATTTAAATACAAATGAGAAGAAGGACATACCATAATCTCCCGTATGGTCTAGTGGCTAGGATACCTGGCTTTCACCCAGGAGGCTCGGGTTCGATTCCCGGTACGGGAATTACTTTTTGCATTTCTAGGCAATGAAAACTGTCAACTAAAGCCTCAATGATTTTCATCCATTTGTACCAGCTAAGCCAAAGTATTTGCAGGGCCCAGAATCCTTAGGCTTCTTCTCTTTCAGAATCATTTTTCATTGCCATTAAAATTTCCGCTATTATTTTTAAATTAATTATTAATTTTTTTCATATACTTCCGACGGCACCTCTACTTCCAGGAACATGATGCATCATAAGAGAAAAAAAAGAAAGAACCGCTATTCAAGAGATGTACTTTCTCAAATCGATTGAATTGTAAATTGCAAGAATGCTAAATCGGTCTACTTTGCTGTCGCGGGAACGTGCTCACTTGGAATTCGAAATGCTCCTAAACTATTCGCATTATTAAAGCTGACTCTTCTTTGAGAACTCAAGGTATCACTAGAGATTCTTATTCCTTATAAAAATTATCTTTTTGTCGACCATTCATGCATTTTCTCATTATTCGCTCACAATACGGTTCACATACACGATAAGAGAATTAAATCTCACAGTGGAATGATAAAACCGTAATGATTAATGTGCTATGGCGATTATAATATTATAAAATTACATATTATATCACTGGTATACCTGTAGTATTAAGGAATGACGTTTCAAATAATCCCAGGCTAAATGAGTCCAAGATAAAAAGTAAATGCTCACCGACCTTAAGGAAGACGAGTGCAAATGGCTCGTACGTCAATTTTACTGAAGGCATAGCAATTATTTCGGCGACGATGCGTAACGTAATAACGATTATTACGCGGCATCCGATTAAAGGGACGTAAGGGCGTCGTGAAGTGGAGACGCTCGGCGTCGTCATTGGAATTTTAAGTTGATTCCCTGAGATCTCTTTTGGATCCTCCTCTTCTCACCTCCATCATTTTTTACAATCCTATGTATATTCTATGCATACAGATGGTTTCATATTCCAATGCTTGCACGTTTCTCTAAGACTGCTTGGATCTGCAAAATTAATTTGTGCCAAATACATTAGTAACGAAGAAATCTACAAAAAATCCAAAGTCGACAACATAAATATTTACATGCTGAATCTGGACTGAAAAAAAATTTCCAAAACTTGATAAATCAACAGTAATAGTTTGATATTGACAAGAGTAATGTGAAATAAGAATTATTCGAAGCAAAGTAATAGCAACGAATCAATCATTTTTATCTCACCATACAAAACACTCATAAAGTTCGATACAGCCTTATCGTACCAAAACAGTACAACTCAAATTAGACTGAACAAAGAAATTTTCTGGTGTTAGGATAAGAACCTTACCTTATACATTACATGTGATGAAATATAATGCGAACAGTTTTCATTGCTTATGTAAAGAATCAGTTTCAAGCAATCTTGACCATTAGGAAGCTCTCATTCTGTAAACTTCTTCAGACCAAAATTAAACCACATGAAAAACCCCTGTATATGCTTAGATATCTAAAACAAAAAAGTAGGTTTAATGCTCCCAGGGGCTGCAGTGTATCAGAAAATTTATACAAGGCAATTAGTTTACAAGAATTTTCTAGTACCTTATTAAAACAGATAAAATGTATTCTAGGCTTATAATAAACGTGATAAAAAAAATTACTAGGATATCTGGCTTTTACTCAGAACGCTTGAGTTTGATTCTTAATATGAAATATCCTTTTGCGCTTCTAAGCCAGGAAAATTTATAACCAAAACCTCAATAAACAGTATCAATTTTAACAGCTAAGTCTAAGTTCTTACAAAGTCTACAAAAATATATGTATAGGTGCTAATGACAGTAATGGAAATATTTTTCATACGGTGAGTCAGCATCGCAACCGTAATACGCGGTACACGATACTCCATGGGGGACTTTTATTGGGGCCCTACTTATACCTGTCTCATAATGCAGACGGTTGAAAATAATTTGCAAAGGCGCGACAAATCGGCAGCGTTAAATCGCATCATAAATTCACATGAAGATCGCTGCGACGCTCTGGCATCGGGCAAGAATAATAAATAACATATTAAAGCCGTGAGATTCGTATCTCCTTTATATTAATCCCCTAGCGAATGTAACTAATTGGCTACGCGATCAAGCGGTTTTACATAACAGCCCTTAGAGTTACTTCCTTCTCAATTTTTTACCTTTCCCCTGATTCCAGTTAATCTTATCTCACATTCCAAACTAGGATGAATTTCTCTGAACTAGATTTTTGAAAAAAAAAAAAAGAAAAAAGATTTATGTCACCAGTTATTATCTCTTCAACTTTAATAGATTGTCATTGTACTCTCTCTGTTTAACACCAGAACTAGATGATCGCTTTACTTTTATAATAAATTGCCCAGAAGCCACTGCATCTCAGAGTCTTAATGGCTTCTCTGGAGAAGAAGAAAAGATGAACGAGTAGAGACATTAATGAACAATATAATGGGCTTTGCGAGCCACGGTAAATCTTCAGCTTGTATAAGAAACTTTAAAGTGCCGACTGGATGCTGTTGCCGCTTGGAAACACCTGAAAATACATGGTCTTTTATAAAACGAAAGAAAACCGTAATGATGCTTTGTTTGATAACAAGATAGAATATGAAACTTATAGGCACATAGAAAAAATGTACTACTAGTACTTTGTATAATATGATGATTTGGTTATTAATTATTTGTACTGAGCGTGGCGATCGTTAAATTAAAAGTTTAGTGAGCAATCAGTAGTACTCCGTGCAACAGGAAAAAAAAAAGTAGGGGCCAACAAAAATTTATGTGTCAGCCGATAATGATTGGTCCCTTGAGAGTCGTTTCTCGTGGGAACCCCCTCCACTTAATGGCCCGAATTATCCAAGGCCCTTCTCTTGTGGTCAGGTCCAATCCGAATCCTCGTGAAGTTCCTCTCTTGGGTCCGGACAACTTTTCGCGTGATCCTCAACCTCCTTCTTATTTACTCTTAATTTCCTGGCGGTCCCAGGATGTGGCCAGTAACGACTCACTTCTGTGGGCCCAAAGAAGTGGTCCCTCGCACTTATTACAGCTTATGAATGGTTTTTTTATACCAGCAGTCTTCAGCGTCACGTTAGGTGAATATTTTGTAGCCGTTTTGCGCTATATGACGAGGACGACAGTTATGGCTTTGGAACTTGGCGCCAATTACGGGGCGTCACGTACGTCTCTGCTTGATTTCTCTGGTACAAATCCTTACACTCGTCATCGTGCCACTTTCCCAATCTTAGTTTCAAATCGCCTAACCATTTTCCACGCTACGATAGACGCCGATTGTTGGGACCCACTATGCTTCGATGTGCATAATTCACTGGCAAGATTCTCGGACCTAATTGAGCTGATCGGATCGGTACGATCCGTGGTCCGTTAGTCTGCTCGGAACGCGTGAAAATGCCGATCCAGATTTAAGAAACCACCCTCGCACAACTGAATACCGTTTCATTCCTTCTTTATAAATTTACACGAAAGTATATCAAATTTGCATACGAATAACCGACAAGGTTGTGAACACACAAACCATGTGGCCATTTCCTAGCTTTGATTCATAGACAATGAGATACTTGAAATAATCGTATATTGAGTACAAAGTATTTAGAAATGCTTAGAGTAAAAATTATCTTACGAGATTCTTTCTTTTTCTTCGGATGAAGCTTTTATGGGTAAGTTTCTGTCGTAAGGGACGGGGGGGCTCAGGGGGGATTTCTCTTTGTCGTGCCATGCTTTTTCAGGTAGCTGTAATCTTTCCTTTCTTCCTGTAATGATCTCCTCTTTCTCCTCTCTACACAAAAATGGCTTAATTCTTCTTTAGCAACTGTCAATACTGCGTACGTAACTGCACTCGAAGTTACTCAACTTCTTGATTTCCCTGTGGGCTTCTTCCTACCTCTTTTGCACAAAGAGGATGACCCAATGGCGACTGTGATACGTAGGACTTACCTGTTAGATGGCAACACTGCTTACATACCTCCCTAGTGGACGAGGATTCAGTTATCAATAATCAAATAATCCTACGGCTGGTACAGAGAATTTCTTATTTATCGATCTTTCATCGTTTCTTATGCAACATCTTCAGACAGAGCTACCTGTAGTCACTGTGTTCAAACTGGATGATGTCACTGGATGTCACGTAGTGGAAAGTGGCGGATGGATTTTTGTGATTTTATCCAATTTTGTCACCGGCGTCAACAATTAGGATTAACGTCTAGAAATGATTTTCTAGGAATACTGCAAGAGTTCTTTATCGAATTATATCTTTGAAGTATATGCAGTATTAATATTAAGTGTGATCTTCACTCGAACGTGCTACTGATATTTGTGGGTTCGAATGTCATTTGCAGGTTAAAAGAGATCCTGCTGGATTTTTATATATTTAAATCGTACGGCGTTGGGCAAGTGAAATTACGAAAATGGATATAAGTGCCTTCTTCAAGGCTAGTGTAAAGACTGTTCGTTTAAGGAACAAGGAGCTGGGTGCTGGTAATGAAATCAAGATTTTATCTAATAAAAAGCGGGAACGCTCTGCCTTTTTTTCGAAGGCTCATGATGTGGTTACTCAGATAACAAAGCTACGGGAATTCCTCTTGGAGAATCGTAAAGCTTATCTCAATTTTAATGATCGTTTGTCTAACAAACCACGCATGCTGGATACTGATCGTGATCAGATTGATGCTGGTGCGCAAAAGATCATGACTACCTGTTCGCAACTTATCAAAGAACTTAGAAGAGAGATAGCTGATTCTGAAGTCTCACGGCAGAATATGGAGCATCGTGAAATTGTTCTTCTGTTAATTGAAGAGTATTTGAAGAGTGTATGTAAAATCTATTCTGAGCAGAAGGCTATTCGTGTTAAGCGAGCTGTAGAAACAAGAAAAATGGCTAAACTCGAGCCAGATCCAAAACATACCCTAGAAGTGTCACAGATATCTTTAAGTAAATCTTTGTCAGCTGGTATTAATGATTCTTCAAACAAAGAAAGTAAGGATAATATCGGTGGATCTGGTGAATCGAGTCCTATGAAAATCCAGGAAATAAATGGTGATGTCAATACCTTGATGTACGAAGAGGAATTGTCACCAGAGGATATACAGATGTTTGAATCAGAGAATGAACAATTATATAATGAGTTGAATACGTTGACAGAGGAGGTGAAACAGATTCAAAGTAAAGTTGTGCACATAGCCGAGCTTCAAGAGATCTTCACTGAAAAGGTTTTGGATCAAGACAAAGATCTGGATAGACTCATGACAACAGTTGTTGGATCTACAGAAAATGTACGCGAAGCTAATGAACAGATTAGACAAGCTATTCAAAGGAATGCTGGACTTCGTGTTTGGATTCTTTTTTTCCTTCTGGTTATGTCATTTTCTTTATTGTTTCTTGATTGGTATAATGCATGAAGCGTTGAATAGTCAAAATGGACTTTGCAAATTAAGCATCGACACTTTGTTACTTCTCTTCCCTTTGTACGATCTCAGGACAGGTTTCAAGTAAGGTATAAAACACAACTAGAAGAATTGCCAAAATATGTCAATATATTTTATCGCCAGAAAAAACTGTACATAGTATTTGCTATTTATATAATAAAAATGAAACTACATATATATGCACGTACACTGAACCTTGTATACATATAAATATGTATAGATGAAGGTATAATCATAATTACGTAAAACGACTCACTTCGTTCTACGTAAAGTGAAATCCCCACAAAAATTTAAACCTTTTTTCTCAATTGATGACCGTCAAGTTGATGTTAATTTTTATTCTTTTTCCTTTAGTTGATAACACTGTCAGTGTAATAACAAACAAGAAAAAAGGATACTTAATCTCTTACATAGAAACAAAATAAAACATTGATCAATGATATCTGTCATTCATGAAAGTATTAAACATTTCAGTTGGTCTAGTTCATTAAAATCTTTTTAGTTGGTCGGTCGCAACAATTGCGAATCACACATATTTCAACACTGTAGAAAATCAGGATAGAAAAGAGAAGAAAATAGTAAACAAAAAGGATCTTAGAAAATTAATCACGATACAAATCCTTTATGGTAGTTCTAAGATCGAACGTATGTGTACTTGAAACTTGGAAGCGTGTCACAAGGGCAAATTTTACCTTCCACAAGACATTGTGTGACCCAGGTCGTCGAGACCAAAGGAATTTGCCAATTATTAGCTTTCTCTACGACCCAGGATGGACATCTATTATTGGTAACGACGACAGTGGCACCCTCGAAGTTTTGTGCTGAATAAAAATAAATAAAAGGAAATATAAGTATACTAAAATATTTCCAATGTCTACTTAAAATCTTATTCCTTGTAGAGGTACCTGGATCATCCACGTGTATGACCTTGGCACCAGCATTTTCGCAGATCCTACCCCAGAATACTTGGAAGAGCTTCTCATGGCGTAAGATTGGAATTACGATAACAGCGTGATTAAATGGCTTAGTTTTTCGAGGTTGAAACATGTCGACATAGGATCTCTTGCCGAGACTCCATCCAGCTGGCAGAATATTTTCATCAGGATTAAGCATTTTGTTCTGGAGAAGATGAATGATGTTATTTCAATTATAAATTATTGGCAATGATCAATAGTATTGACAGAAAGATGATATACCTGTTGACAACAGCGTATAATCCAATTGTGATTATAGGCTGGAATACCAAGTGATAGGCACTCTATACTCTTCGCTGTGAGGTTTGGTATGTTTGTTATGAGTTTTATCTTCTTATAATCATCTCGAGGAACTTGTTCAAGGTCATCATAGACACGTCCACCACCGGCAATAATCTGTTTCTTTAGTCTGTCCCTGACAAATGGAGTCCTTATCCACTCCTCTTCGTTCTCTGTTCCTGGTTCTGAGTCTGATGACAAGTTTGGCTCCTCGACTTCAGTTCTGTATCTGTCTATAGTCTCAACGGAGGCGCAGGTTAATACAAAGGAGATCCCTTTGAATATATTAGAATTAGGAATAGGACCAAGCATTGCGATCATCTCCTTATCCTCAGTATTTCTTTTACTCCTAGGTTTTCCCTTTACTCTATTTTGTGGGCCCTTAGTCAGTTGTTCGTATGGAGTTCCAATAATTTCTGGTTCCACTCCGTAGATGGTCTTTGTGTCTGGAATATCCTTATCCTCAGTCACAGAAGAATTTGAGTCACTTGTCTTTTCTGTTTCTTTTACCTCTTTCGCTAGCAACCTAGTGGCTACTCCAGAAATGGAGGGTTCTGGCATGTCCTCTGTTTTGACGCCAACACTACCTGTCTCACGTCTGGATTTCGGTGTCGAGGGTAGAGTAACGCCAATTCTCTTAGAACGTCGTTTACCATCGACGACATTATCTAGCGTGACTTGACTCAAGCGTTGTGGTGTTGATGGCAAACTCTTTGTTTCTGAGGTCATTTCCTCTCTGAGAACTTGAGCTTGATCAGCTGTCAAGAAGATGTCCTTTACTTGGACACGTAATTTCTCACCTTCATCGGTCTCAACAGTGTAATAGGTCACTTGATCCTCAACTTCGGAGTCGACAATAATGCCACAGGATCCGTAATCGTTTTCCTCATTGATAGCGTAGACGGAAAGACCTTCGTTCAGAGTTTCTGGTACAGGAATAACAAAATCCTCTATGAGTAGTTTAGTTTTACCATCGTAGAAATGCACCTTCAGCTTGACCTTGGTCTTACTAATCACGGTGCCAGGGTAGTAATTGTTGTCCGACCACTTGGCGAAGACTTCTTTACCGACGAGATCATCACTAGGTACATTTTGGGGTGTTGAACTTCTTAGAGTCTCGACGCTGATGCCTCCTTGCTTGACTGGCGTCGAGGAATTCGTCATAGTCTCTGCGGAAGGCGCCACAACGGTGTCAGAACTACTCTTAACGACATCCTGCAAGGCTACACTGGAATTTGGCTTTGGCGATGCTTTTGCTAGAACATTAGAACGGGATAATTTACTACCCTTGCTTCGAGTCGACCTCTTAGTTACTCTTGCACTTCCTTTTTTCGTGCTCTTAGGAGTGCTTATTTGTGGCTTTTCTATCTCATCTTGGTGCTTTATATCTGGTGTAGAAGAGTGTATCGTCTTGAGAGAATCCTCAGAGCGTTCTACAGTCCCATTGTGAAGTTCTACTCCATGAAGTTCAGCATTTACCAAACGTAAAGTGTTCACCAGGATAGCCTTGCTATTTTTCCATTCGTTTATGAGCCGGTCAAATTGTTCATCGCTTGAAGTTTTCTCTTCGCTTGAAATATTTTGCTGATATTCGTGATTTGGTTTTTTAGCATGTTTTGCTGGTCCCCTTGGTAGCATAAAGTGCGCATTGTCCTTCTGCATGAGTTTTGCAGCCAGTGAAGCTGCACTGGATGCAGAACTCGAAGAACTCACTGTCGATGCCATAGACAATCTGGATGGATGAAGTTTGTAAGGCTGACAATTGCTATTCACAGATCCTGGTGATGTATCCTTGTTATCGTTGCCAGATATGTCAGCCAAGCATGCAGATTGATCACTATTCCTTCTTCGAGTTACAAATGAATCCATTACAGCATCACAATTTGCACTCACTACTTCCTTACTGACAAGCTCTTTGGTGCTTTCATCGACATGTAAGAGGCATTTTAACCTCATGTAGATACCAAATTCTTTTTCCACAGGGAAAGTTTTTAATGCACCTGACACTTCTTGAGACTTTGTTAAGTCATCAGCAATAGAGACTTCAGCCTCACTGTCAGTAATATTGGCACTAATACTCAATAATTCTGGATGGTCAGTTGTTTTTCCTGAAAATGTTGACAGCCCACTTAATTTATTTTTTTTTATTGGACTCTGGTTAAAAGATTTGATTATAGGTACGTTACTATCACCTCTAAGTTCCTCAAGTATTGTATCAGACTTAACACTCTCTGTACAATCAGTTTCCTGTTTGGAAGAGCCACTGCTGCCATTAGTCAGTCGATATTCTCCTGAATTTGAATTAACCGAGTTTGTATCAGTTGTCAACTCCTTTGTTGCCGATGTTCCTATGGATTTATAACTCAAATCACTACTACTTTTACTATCGTAACAACTCTTATAAACTGTTTCGTCTTTGATTTTGTTAGTAGGTACTGCTTTCTCTGCAGATTGCACTTCCAATTCCTCTTGAGATGAGTCCAATACGATTTTCTCACCATCTTCATCGATTTCTACAAGTTCTGCTGACCGAACCTTCTGATCTTGGTTAATTGACTTCCGGTCGAAAATTACTTCAATGCTCATACGTGATTTATTTGATTTACCAGGTGGCGCTGGTGTTACTTCCATTAGTATTTTTGATTCCTCTTTTTCATCCGCTTCATCCACTTCCATGGATTCTGCCAAATTTCTTACATGCGATTCAGACGTTTTTGCATTTTGTGGCGACTTATTCAATTCTTTCCTTTTGGTTTCTGTAAGATTATCCTTAGAGGGACTTTTTGGTTTTTCATGAGTAGACATTACAGACTTCTCAGAGGATATCTGAGGTTTTATAACATTATCAGGTTCATCTGGAGTTGTCTTGTTTGATTTATTTTCAATAACAGCAGATCCATTAGTTTCCTTTGGCCATATTTGCTCTTCTTTTGTTTCTTTCTTCTCATCCTGTACAATTTTTTCATCCGAATTGGTCTTTTGGTCAATAAGAGTTTTCTGAGTATCTTGTACAACCTCTACAGAAGCATCCTGACTGTTTTCCAATATTAACTTGAGGTCATCTTGCGTTTCTTGTGATTCTGCAATTATATCACCGTCCGCAGACTGAATCTGACTGATAGGTTGTAATGCTTGTGTGTCTTCTAGGATAACTGAATCACCAGGTATACTTTTCTCTTTGTTCACTGATACATCAGAATCAGGATCATCTTCATGCTGAATCTTTGCTATTTTTCTTTTTGGTTCATCATCCAATTCTGCCTTCCTCTTATGTGGCGTAGTTCTAACAGTAATCAAAGATTCTTTTTTAGTTGGCGAGCTAGTATGAGGAGGTGTACCCTGAACAACCTCATCTTCGTCACTCGAAACACTTTTCTTGGCATGTGAGTCATCTTTATCAGCAGTACTCTTCTCCAATTCCAGTGAAGTATTCTCCAAAACCTTTTCAATAACATCATCCTTATCATCCTTTAGGACTGGTACAGATTTAAAACTTTTAGAGTCAACTTCAGGATTTTCCTCTACCGAGTCCTCAACCCCCTCATCCATCAAACAGAAATCTTGGCTTTCGTTAAGTGACTCATTTACTACCTCACTGGGTTGATTCTGCAACTGAGTAGGATCCTGTGTCTCACTACCTTCGTAGTAGGTCTCTTGTGTATCCGATGTTACATCCGGTTTCTTTCCTGTATCTGCCATTCTCTATATAGTTTCAGCCACTCCTGGAAGAAAAGAACAAGAGAACATACAATTTATATATAATTCACTAACTAAACCTCTCTTATAAAAACCGAGAAGATTAAGCGAAGTTGGTACGTATTTTGGAAAATGACTACAATCAAATTGAGATAGCATTCACCAAGAAAACAAATTGCTGCAACAGAGATAAGCGAAAAGTATAACGTGGATTTCTCGTATGTGTTGAATGCTTAATTCAAGCAGTATAAAATCTCTATCACTAAGAGAGAGAAGGAAAATACAGAGCAGAAAAAAGGAATAAAAAAGAATCACGAAAAAAAAAACGCGTAGAATGATTATATGATGATCTATTTCACATTATTAGATCATAATTGCTATATATAACTCAACCACTATGATACAGCACAAATAACCAAACTGAGCATCAGAGATAAAAAAAGTGAATAACTAAGCTGTGCCGGCGCATCACTGCCTGATCCAGTATAAGAGGAGTCAATGTTCAAGGCGGGAACGCAAGCCGGCATCAGAAATTACAATCACTAATCTAATCAGTTAATTATCATAAATTTTAAAAGAAGAGACGCACCACTAATTGTCAAGTATGGAACAGCCTTCGCCTTCCTCAACGAACAGATTCGTCCCGACTCTAAAATATTTCATTTGCCACCGGCAACGATTTCGCCCGCAACTCAACACACGGCAAATATCTGTTTAATCAGGAAGATATCGCCTTTGCTTCCACATTTATCGCTACGATGCACTTCTGTATTATCACTTTCTTGTGGTATAAATGTTTATACGTGGCGAAATATTCAGCAGAAAGAGTGAGAAACACTATCAAACTTTAATGAATGTTATTGGAAAAC
Source organism: Calameuta idolon (assembly GCA_030142285.1). NCBI lineage: Eukaryota > Metazoa > Arthropoda > Insecta > Hymenoptera > Cephidae > Calameuta > Calameuta idolon. Next base: position 238,244 of record JARQSV010000547.1, on the reverse strand, counting down.
GCTCATTGCCTACGAGCAATGGCTCACTGCGTACTAGCATCATAGAAAATGAAATCGCCATTGAACTCTGTCGTGATTCATATAAAAGCAACGCTATCTCGCGGCGTTTTATATTAACAGATTGAAAGTAGCGGGAAGTTAGTGATTAGATATGAAAAAATAAAAATTTCAACTCCTCTGATTACTGCTACAGTTTGTTGATAAAATATTCAATAACTACGCAGTTACAGTAATGATCTTTTAATTATATTTAATTGTGTTTAGATGATTATTTAGTTTTATACGTATTTAGACTGCAGCGCCCTCATTTTCCAACTTCTCATCGACATTGATAATATTGTTTTGGCAGTTATTTGATTGACTGTCAGTGAGGTCTGATTATCTGGGATTATTCGTTATGGATTTATTACTTGGAGTACGTTTAACTCCTCAGAGTTTTAGTACAATTAAGCTTAAGGGAGTTAATTCGAAATCTAAAGTAGAACAACTTAAATTGGATACTGCTGAACGTATTAACCTGCCTAAAGATACTCTTGGTACGATGACAAAGCAAGATTTTTTTGAAGACCATTCATTAATATTTTGTTACTTGCAGAGCTTGTTTACTGTGGTTGCATTTTGGAAGATGATGTTACACTGGAATCTGCTGGCCTAAAGGATGGTGCTACTGTGCATGTACTCAAGAAAAAGGATCCAGAAATTCCAGTTCCTGCTAAATCCATATCTGAGAGCAATATTGTACAGCTGGCAACAGCGTTTCGATCATTTAATGAAAACCCTGCTCATCGTGGTGCTTTGCATGTAATTAGTCATCCATATTTGTTTGCAAATTTTGCTTACATTTTACTTCAAGATTGTAGTAAATAATTGTGTCTTGTCACACATGTAGCGCTTGAGTAAACGTCCTGAGGTAATTGAAAATATTATTTCCTCCTGTCTGGGACTGAGCGAAGACTCTGTAGCCATTGCTGTACTTCAAGATCCAGACCTGATGGCTCATTTCACAGACTCAGACACAGTACGCAGGTGTGTAAATATTCAACTAATTAAAAAAACTGAAATGTATCATTCTTTCTATATGTTAACATATAGAATCGCAGAACTACATCCAGTCCTTGTTGAGGCTGCTCGACATCTAGCTAGCGCAGTACACGAAGAAGTACATAACAATGCAATATCAGGCAACAATGCATCAACATCAAGTACCCAGCACACTGCATACTCGTACAGCCTGGATAATTTGAGCGATGACGAAGAAATGGCTGGTGATTCATCTCAGTCATCAGATTCTGCTCAGACCTCGAACTTGATCAGAGCAAATCGTTCAAACTCAGGAATCACAACGGCGCAGCTTGCTGCAGCACTCTCGAGAGCTGGTGCTCGTGCATTTCCCATTTCCGGTTCATCCTCATCAACATCCGCTGCCAGTTCCAACTCCGCCCTCATCACCACAGAAATGTTTACCCAAGCAATGCAACAGGCCTTCGCATCCGCACAAGTGGCGGCAACACCGTCACCAGCCACAACTAGTCCTCCGTTGGCATCTGCTATGACCCAGGAATTACCGCCAGTACTGCCACCACTTTTACTGCAACATGCTGACCTTCAGCGACAGCTTGGTCAGATGCACGAGATCGGCCTCCACGATGATGCTGTGAACGTTCAAGCATTACAATTTACAAACGGAGACGTGCAAGCTGCAATCGATTTAGTTTTTACTGGATTCAGCGACAGCTGACTTGTTTTCGTTATCCTTAAACATAAAATAATAAGTAACGCAGAAAAGGAACCATATTAAAAAGGAAGGAAAGAGTGGAATCAATAAAAATCTATTTCCATCTAGCACAATCCTCCTTTGTTCATCTCCCAAAACATTCCACGAATGTTCATCATCGATTCATAAGAAAAAGCCAGTAGAAAAAAAGTACTACCATCAATTTGCATCATACTGAATTTCACCCCTTGAAGATGAATCATTGCTGTATGGATCCCCACCTTACCCCACTAGTATATATATAATGACCAGAAGCCCTTACTTGTTTAACGGCATCGACTAAGGTCTATAGGAAATCAAACAGGAGTAGAAGGGTGAATATAGAAGACCAGCTACGCATGCGTGGCGTGAGCCAGACGAATGCAACAGGATCCTGAAAGAGAAAAAGGACAACTGCATCAAATACCCCCATCAAGAGAACTCAAATACGTTGGCTTTTCGTACAAGAGCTCCTGGCGTCTCTAAGCGTCCATATACAACGTTTCTCATGCGTCCATATATGTCTACACAAGGAAGACTACATACGAGGGGTTGATGCGAAGCAACTTAGTAGGACTCGGTTATTCGCGAGACATAGGTGCGGGCCAGTTCTTCCGCGACATGTGACACTGGCACGTGTGTTCTGTTCGTTTGCTATTTCTCTCCTCTCCTCTTCTCGTTCTCTTCATCCTACGAGGCTTCTCGTCGCCTCGACATCACCATTTACGCCCGTGACGCTCGTCGATGCAGCGATGCATCTTTGCGTTCTCATATTTCAAAGACTTCGATAGCAACGTGAATGAACGTCGAATTTTTAAAATCATTGTGAAATATACAATACACAAAATCGTACTCTGGAATCAATAATAGATCGATTTGTAAAAACAAAGCCGTGTCACATTTGTGCAAGTGGTCCACGTGTCTTGTCTCCTGACAGGGGTGAAAAGTTTGTGTTACTTTTAACGACAAGAGAAAAACGACTTATTTGACATATTGTGCGCATTAACTTTCCAAGGGATAAGTTCATAAGTAATTTCATAAGTCCACTCGATTAAGGACATACCGTTCGAGCTCTAATTGAGCACGGGCGTTGTAAACAAGAATAATTTGATAATTGCCAGCCCACACGGTACATATTAACTAATTGATGTACTCTACAGGGGCACGGAATATTAGCTTCGCCTTTAGAAGCTCAGAGTTAAATTAATTATAAAAGAAGAAAAGGAATTGTATATCTTTTTAGTCGTGTGTGCTTCCAGAAGATGATGCTTCACGAGAACGGGAAGAACAAGGACGTCGAGGCTGTGGATGTCGAGTTGAAACCAGTCAGACGCACCAGGTTCCATGTGAATCGGGTAGACAGTCTTGAAGGTCGAGCGAGTCTCCTTGGGGAACAAGAGACCCGGAAATCCCTCAGGAACATGACGAGGGAAGCTTTACCTAGACTCGACAACTACAGGAATGTTTTGAGCATTCAAGCTGCTCATCGGCCTACTCTAGACGAACTTCACGAGCCTACGCTTCTTAACAAGGTGCAATAACGATTTTAAGCTTTGAATTTTTTTAGAATGTCTATACGAAGTGACTCATGCGACAGTCCTATATTGTGACTCTCCTAACGGATCGATACAACCGAGAAAAATCGGTTTTTAAACTGGTTGACCGTCAGTTGCACTGTATTAAAAATGTGAAATTTATATCAACCGAAAATTAACTGGCAGTGTATATAATTAATGTGCAAAAAGTCTGATTACTTAGACTTAATTACGAACTGATTTTAAAATCGAGATTTGACCATCGTAGTATTATACACTCGATACCTATATTTTAAAATTATATCTCGTACTATTTTCGGTCTATTAACGTTGAGTTATACATTATTAGAGCTGATTTTTAAATTTCAGTTCGTTCGGCGTCTCCAATTCTCCCACCACATTCCTCGAGAAACATATATATGTATACTGCATCACTCCTATATTCCGCCTAATACTTCTCTAGGCCGCAGCTCAGTCAAGTTAAAATAGTCAGGGGCCTTCACGTAAGCTCGAAATAATTAAATGACAAGGATGACAAATCTCTTATCCGACTACTGGTAATAGCAAGTAATGGCGAGCAATGAGAAGATTGAGTTTATCGAATATAATCTGATGGTGACATTCTACGTGAAATTAAAAACCTACGCGAAATATCATAAAATTTACCGTATAACTAGCGCATAGTAGATTATTCTACCTAATTCTTTGGTTTGGATAATATCGTAGGGTTAAATAGAGCCTGACCCCTGACCTGAGACCCATCCACGGAGTGTCAGGGACAGGCACGTACATATGGTAGCGCATCCGAGAGCCTATTATTACGTAAATTGTTAGTCTTCATTGGTCGCTTGGCGACCCTTCTCTGCCAGTTGATTCACCTCGACATAGTGATAAGCGCCTAACTCTAAATCTCCATTTGCCCATCGCAGCTGGTTAAGCGAGATGCTAGGAGAAGTTGACGGATTTGAGATATGAGATGTCACATGTGACCTATAGCTATAGCTCAAATTGTTCAACGTTTATGTCCAGGGTCCAGGCTCTCACAGCCTCCCTCAGAGTATCTCAAAGCAGCCTAACACTGGGATCAAATTCGGATGGATTCAGGGTGTCCTTATGAGATGCCTCCTCAATATCTGGGGTGTGATGCTATTCCTGAGACTCTCCTGGGTCGTAGCTCAAGCTGGCGTAGGTAAGTTTGCCACCCTGAAAATGATTGTCTATGATTAATCACGTTGATTGGTAGTCTTTGAATCTATGGAGGAATTATCTCAGGAGAAGCCGTGCTCTTGATACTGACGACAACGGTTGTCACGACGATAACGTCCTTGTCGATGTCGGCTATCAGTACAAACGGACTTATAAAAGGAGGTAATTCTCAAATTATACTCCAGCTTCTTAATGGTGATTTATTGATATTCCTGGAGCAATTACGCAATTGCAGGTGGTACCTACTACATGATCTCCAGATCACTTGGACCAGAGTTTGGTGGATCCATTGGATTGATCTTCTCACTTGCAAATGCTGTCGCTTGCGCTATGTACGTTGTCGGATTCTGCGAGAGTATGGTTGACTGCCTGCATTCAAATGGATTATGTATTACAAATTGTGACAATACGGATATCCGGATAATAGGTAAGACAATCTTGATCTTAGTTAATTGAGTGAATGAAAGTTCTATATTAATTAAATTTCTTACAGGATGCGTGACCATCGTTTTACTCCTGATGATCGTCATGGTGGGTATGGAATGGGAAGCTAAGGCTCAATTTGGGCTCCTGGTGATCCTCTTGGTAGCAATTGGAGATTTTATCGTGGGAAGCTTCCTGGGACCTAAGAACGACGAGGAGAGAGCCAAGGGTTTCATTGGCTACAATGCTGCACTCTTTCGGGAAAATTTTTATCCGGATTATAGGCTTAAGGAAGGTGTTGAACATAATTTCTTTTCCGTCCTGGCCATCTTCTTCCCAGCGGCTACTGGTATCCTGGCTGGTGCTAATATATCTGGAGATTTAAAGGTGATCTACGGTTTCCAATCGTTCGATATTAATACTAATTAGCAACGGAAGTTAATCCAGGTCAATTTATTTTTATCAGGATCCCCAAACGGCCATACCCAAGGGGACACTCTTGGCTATATTAGTTACTACTTTGACTTATATCCTGATGGCGTTTATGGTCGGCGCCAGCGTTCTCCGCGACGCTTCTGGTGATGTTCAGGATTTACAAAATCTATTTAACGATTCACGAATCGTCCAGTCTATCGCTGACATACGTAATTATACAATGCTCCAGGAAAATGATACTAATGTTTCCTGGAACCATACTGAAAGAGCTTGGAGTATATATGGTACCGATTTTAACTGCTCGAGAAACTGCAGCTACGGTAGCCACAACAATTTCCAGGTTATCGAACTCGTGTCTGCCTTTGGGCCACTGATCTATGCTGGGTGCTTTGCTGCCACCCTGTCCAGTGCATTGGCCTCTCTCGTTTCAGCCCCTAAAGTCTTTCAGGCTCTTTGTTTGGATGAACTTTATCCTGGCATCAGCTGGTTCAGTGGAGAGAGGGGAAAGGAACCAATCAGAGGATACCTTCTGACCTTTGTCATCGTCGTTGGTTTCATCCTAATGGGTACAGTATATCCATGATGCGCTTTCCATTATACTTTCACATTTACTTTTTCACTCTTTCTTCATCCACATCTTTTATTCTTTTTTTTTTATAGCCAAGCTAAACGCCATAGCACCACTAATTTCCAATTTTTTCTTGGCTGCCTATACTTTGGTGAACTTTAGTACGTTTCACGCATCATTAGTGAAGCCTATCGGATGGCGTCCTACCTTCAAAGTATGTATGAACTCACTTAATAAAGAAATCCAGTAATTAATTTTATATTTTTGTTATTATTTTTCTAGTATTATAACATGTGGCTCAGTCTTGTCGGTGCCATTCTCTGTGTGGCTGTCATGTTTCTGATCTCCTGGTGGACGGCGCTGATCACACTCTCTATTGTACTCGCACTGTACCTCGTAGTCTCCTACAGAAAACCTGGTAATAATAATAACAATGATCAAATATTTCTAGCTTCTCAACTTAACAGCGTTAAACGCGAAAATTTTCTATTCAGATGTCAACTGGGGTTCTACTACGCAAGCTCAGACTTATAACAATGCCTTGACAGCTGTTCAACAGCTCGATAGAGTTGAGGAACACGTGAAAAACTACAGACCTCAAGTTCTGGTATTGAGCGGTTCACCCAGTGCCAGATCATCCCTGATCGATTTCGCTCATCACATCACAAAGAACCAAAGTCTTCTTATTTGTGGTCACATTGTTGAGGTGAACGATCTTAACGTTTGATCCGTAAACAACAATTGAGCACAATGTTAACGCATCTTTTTTTCAACCCAGACACCATTGTCTAATAAGAGCCGCTCCAGCATGATCGTCAAATCTACAGCATGGTTCCGCACGAACAAGATCAAGGCTTTCTACTCGGTTATCGACGGAACCAGTTTCCAAGACGGTGCAACGTCCTTACTTCAGACTTCCGGTTTTGGTAAATTAAGGCCCAACATTCTACTCATGGGCTACAAGCAAGACTGGGTGTCCTGTCCCTTAGAGAAATTAAATATGTACTTTAATGTGATGCAGTAAGTGATTGGATTATTATTAGGTACAAGTGGAAGTTTTTCAAAAATTCATTTCATTCATTTTCACATTGACAGCAAGGCTCTGGATATGCACATAGCAGTTGCTCTTTTGCGTGTCAGCGAAGGACTGGATTACGGTGTCGCGATGGGGGAAGCTGAAGATCAACGTAAAATATCTACATCGGCCCTTCCGGCGAATCAAAGCTTTTCGCAGCTTAGTCAAGGTAACGTGTAGTCTGAGAAATAAAAGAAAGTAAATGGCGGTGGGAATAAGACTGAGGATGATAATTTAAAAAATTATATGTTCAGCGAGCAGCACCTCTGACATCTCAATGCCTGGGAGCCCAGAGCCCCGACGCTGGAGGGAAGTGAATGACTGTCCTAATCCACCTACGGAAGAACGTCGTGAGCATAAGCAAAATATTGTAGCCATTTCTAAAGACATCCTGAACGCTATGACAAAATTTCAAAAGAATCAGAAAAAGGGCACGATTGACGTCTGGTGGTTGTACGACGACGGTGGTCTCACATTGCTATTACCGTATATCATCAGCACGAGACGTAATTGGTCCAATAGTCGATTGCGAGTCTTTGCACTAGCCAATAGGAATTCAGAGCTCGAATACGAACAACGAAGGTATTTGTACTACCGAACGCTACACCACTTTTACGTATTATAATATTATCACCTTACGTTTTTGCTTGGATTAATTAAAATTTTGTATTCTGTCAGCATGGCAAGTCTTCTGTCCAAATTTCGAATTGATTACTCAGCCCTGAAGGTCATCCCAGACGTATCAAAACCCGCCCAGTCTACGACAAAGAGCTTCTTCGACTTGCTCATAGCAGATTTTCAGCAGCCACTGGATCCGAACAATCCTGAAGATGGTAAGAAGAATATCGTATCTCCTGGTTGTGTGTTTTGAGTGAATAATAACAACATTAACGTAAATTACTTCCAGTTCCTGTAAAAGAGTCAGAACTGACTGCCATGAAGGAAAAGACAAACAGACATCTTCGACTGCGGGAGCTTCTCCTAGAAAATTCAACGGATGCGAACCTCATTGTCATGTGAGTAATCGATTCTAAAAATATATAAAGTACCATCATAATATTCCTGGATCACTAAAACATCCCTTTTCGTTACAGGACGTTGCCGATGCCTAGAAAGGGTGCTGTCTCCGCACCCCTTTACATGGCATGGCTAGAGGTTCTCACAAGGGACATGCCACCATTTCTCCTCGTGAGAGGCAATCACACGTCCGTTCTGACATTTTACTCTTAAAGTTCATTTACTCTCTTAAAGAATAGGAAGTTTCAAGTAATCTATTAAAAATATAAATTTTTTTTTCTCGCCAACTAATCTGTCCGCTATTCATCATCGTTCAAGAGATGTGAAATTAAGTGTAATTCATTCGTGATTATCGATGACCCAAGTACCGCTGGGCTATGTAGTACCAGGATTTGCCAACCGAGTGACCCAGATCTTCGACAAGTACCGTTACCCGGGCCATTTCGGATCTTATTTCTATGCACTACGTCGCACTGTCAGAGACCATATACTAATAATCGTGATACAACCTAATCTTACAAACATGCCCAATTCAAATCGTATTTAATATTCTAATCTATAGATGAATATGCTCTATTCATTACTTTTCCATGATTTACTTAAAACAATTATGATATATAGACGGTCCATGAATTCAATGTATTTCTTTTGACAGTTGGCAAGCAATGAAATCCTTAACAAATCCCACAATGCAAACCATAAAATCATGCAATGCAACTGGCTAAAGTTTGGATCGTTTATGAACTGTCATCAAAATACATTGAAATCGTGGACGGACTCTGAGTCTCTGTAATTTATACTTATGCACATCTTGGGTCTCTTTGAAGCAATAACTGCCGTTCTGTACATTTCCCTTCATTCTTCTACGACCAAGAATCACCAAGAATAACCGAGAGTCGAGGGATGGAAAAATTATTACGGTGGCCAGATTGACACGCCCCTCTGGTATCAGTTACAGCATCCATATGAGTAAACATATTTATATTCCTGCGTCTGGCGTTGCGACGCTTCACGATGACGCTTGGCGTCGTGTCTGTTTCATACTCACTGGGAGACATTTATATCCTGAGTTATTGTGCTGCAATCTTTAAGCGGCAGACATTAATCATTTCTCCTGAGAATCAATTAATGATTAGAATCATTCGAACACGACGGTATATCAGTCTGTAACAAAAAATATGTATTAGTCGTTTCTTCATTGTTATTCAATTGAATTTTTCGTTGTCAATTATTTCTTAGGATACTTTCTCAAGACACCCGGAGTCTCCCGTTACGGATAGGGAGTTGCAAGGAATTGTCATCAGTTGCAAACCGTGTCTGTGTATTAAAGTTTCACTGGAATCACCCAGCGACCGTTGTTACGTGTACGTCTAACTCAATAACAACGCGTAATCCCATTGTTGCATAAGATTGAACGGCCCGTCACTGATCTTTCTGCTCAGATAACTACAAAATAAAATAAAAAAAGATTTATAGGTACATGGAAAAAAAAAGTGGCAAAATATTCAAATTATCATAAGATTAAAAGTGGTTCCGCAGGGTAAAAGCGCAAAGCTTCTATAAATATCTGAAACGCTATAATTAAATTTCTCCAGTGAAATGAAATATTCTTAAGAAACCTATCCCTGTCCTTCAATTAAATATCAGATGTCCCAGTTGCGAAGATTAAGAGATTTTAAAAGTTATGAAAGTAAATTAATACTTTATAATTGTAGCTCAGACAATTCTGAATCGTGTTTGAAATTAACAATCGACAATCGCCAGAGAAACTGAAAAAGAAAGAATGAATTATCATCTGGTATCACTGATAATTACACGAGGGGCGTATCGACCGCCCGTCACATTTTATTGGATAATATCTCTATCGAGTTCCAATCCGCTAAAATGTTTCATAGCGATGATAACGAGTACTATGGCAATAGTGTGTGCTGGAAGTAATAAAGAGAGAGTAATTTTTTCATATAGAAAACTATCGATAACGTGCAATTCCAGGAACACTGTAGAAACTATAATATGAAATTTACCAGGTGAAGCAGGTCTGTCACCTGCGATACTGTGAAATTGCAACTCTCTCAGTGTCCACAATCGTCTGACTCATTCTTGAATTCGCAAAGAAGCAGGCGCATGCGCAAACATAACCGCTCACGGCAAATCCAACGGATCCGAGTTGTATAGCACACTCCACAGTTTGAGTGCCTCGAGCAAGCAAAGCAGCTCACAGCACTGCTGGTACCAGGGAGACGTCAGTCTGGTTTCGGTGTCCACGCCGAACGTTCACAGTGATAATAGCTATAGCGCTGAATTTCGTCTTTGAATTACCTGGTCCTTGTGTACTTTATAACGTTTGAAAAGCACTGTACACCAGGCCACTTTCCAAAGCCTAAGATAGGGCTGAAAAAAATATAAAGAGAGAGTGCGTTAATACAATAACTAAATACCGGTCCGTGAGTGCAGTTGTTATTTATTTATTTATGTTTCTTTTAAAAGCACAGTACCGTTTTTGTGATGATGCATTGTAAGAGGGAATGCACCAATGTATATAGACAAAAGCGTGCTGTAGAATGCGTCGCCATGGAGACCAAGTGTTGTGCCTTAGGGGTGTAGTGGAATAACCGGTCAAATAAAGAAGAAAAGAAACCAGACACGTGATTGTACTAAAGGGCTCTTATCGTGCAATTGAGAAATTTGTATAAATTTCTTGAATGACAATTATGACAATTTTTTATTGCATCTTCGAAGATCTGCGATTCTAATCTGCTCTCTGTAAGTCAATTATTTTAAGCTGACGGACGGTAGTTACGTTTAATTTATCACGTGTTATTCTATTGTTGTCCATCGCGTTTGAGCTATTGAGCTATTTTTATATACCTATTGTTCCTCCACTTGTTGTTTTTCAATGCTTTTATGCAGAAAGACGCCAAGGGGCTTCCCGAATGACGCTAGAAAGTCTCGAGAAACGATGTGCCTCGACTCATCCACGCGAGCCAAACGTTCCTCGAGCGTAACGTACTGCGTCCTGCGTTAAACTGCTCTTTGGAAAAAGTAAAGAAAACGGGAATGAGAACGGGAATGAGAAAAGAGGAGACGAGCCATGACTACCTTGGACAGTAGGAAAAATCTGATATATAAAATCGTTTCTCATTACAAAAAAGAAAAAAAACTATACGCACAAGTACGAGATGAGTTAGATTTGACAGGTGTCGTGGTATCATTTTAGTATAGAAGCAATCAATAATATTTAATACAGTCATGCGTAAGAGTAAATCACGTATAACATAACTTTCTAATTTTTCAAATATATCAATCAATTTAAATTTATAGCCATTCAAAATTGCATTCGTAACTGGCGCAATTATTCAAAGGGCAGTTACCCACGAGCCGAGCTACAAGTATTTCTGTCCTTCTCTTGTTCACGAGAATCTGCATAAACCTCTCTCACTTGTACCCATAGGACATCCAGGACATTTAAAAAATATACATCTTAGCCTTTCTCTGATTGGTCAATCAGTCTAACGATTAGCCAATAAGCGCGAAGGAATTCTTATTGCATTTTGACAATTGAACATCACATACAAGATGGCGGTTAACCTAAACGATCAGACGTCAGCTGTCAGATCTACACCTACTCACTTTAAGCTAGATATTTGTATATTCATTGACAGTATACAATAAGCATGTATAAGAACGTGGCCGATGAGTGACTCGTCATTAGGAAGATATCTCAGGAATGTCTCATTCCCCCTACTGCCCTTCACTTTATACCATCGTCCCACCACGATTCCACGAGGTACCTTTCTTCTTTCACCAGCAGCACGCACGCCGTATGCATACATATATCATAACCACAAATTCATCATTTATACCTGTATAATACGTAACCTATACCTAAGATCCAAGCTAACCTACGATATCGCTGTTCAATCTATATAGCAGAATACACTACAGTCTGTGCATCTCCAGCAGTGACTTCGTTCACAATTACCGGCAGTTCTATGCATGAAGTTTTGTTGAGCAATCGTAGTAAATGTCAGTCGGAGAATTGTTACTGCTTAGTATTATATACACGAATACAGTTTATGTGTATATACATGTGTATGTATATATATATGTGTATATTTTATATATATATATAAAAGCAGGGAACGTAAAAGTCCAACCTGACTTTGCTTGACATCTTGGCTCGCATTACAGCTAAACAGCTCACAGGCAAAGTGTCGTAAGTGCTTCACTCGAATGGCATTTTATTTAAAGTACCCGACTGTATGCACAGCATATAAAGTGTGTATACTGTATACATATCATTCCAGATCTTAGAGAAATATAAAAAATGCACCTTCGTTTGGCCTTGTCGCTCCTCTCTATGTGATTTAACTACCGACTACAGTGACGGCAGCACAGCTACCGTGATAAGATAAAGGCAAGAATCGTAAAGCAATTTAACGCACAGTTACAGTGTTCCTATATACTGATTTTCCCTAGTGATAATGCTAGAAAATTTCCTAGATCGTTTACCAGACACTCATCCAGCGCACCTTGTCCGTGCATTACCGCCTGTGGCTCGTGCACGTAGGACTAAAATAACTTGTGTTGTTCCAAGCTTAATCTGAGTACTGATAAGAGAGATGTCAAGAGATCCTAATGGGATGTCATTGTTCGAAAAGGCCTTTCAGTAGCACAGCAAGACATCATATCAGCAAGGTCGTTCTGTTTTCGTATTGAATAATTGGAGACACTATTGCAATTGTATGGTACATACGCTCACGTATGTACAATCGGATCCAGTTGGCTTTACGTTCACTTGCCGAGGAATACTCTCCTTAATGTATTCCTCTTGGGTATGGGATGTGTCTCCCTTGCTGCATGCACGGTGCGCTTTATTAAATAATGGTCCTCTGCGATTCGAGCATCGACATGGATCAAGATAAAGAAGAAGCGGAGTCATGAACCAGAGTTGAGATCGGCTGGACGAAGATAGGAACCGTGGAATATTTGAGACACGAGCTCTGAAATGACCCATGGAAATGAGCCAACTGGAAGGTTGGACAGACGGACGTAAAAATGGTCACGGTTGGCTTCTACGTTGCGTCACAGCTCGTGAATCCAGGCAACAACGAAATCACCTGAGTGTATCTATATCGAAACTGGCGATCGCCTTTTGCGCTCGGTGAAAATCACTCTTGCGCAAGAATAGTTGCAAACAGCTGGACAGTTGGTGCAGGCAACGGAGGTGCAGAGGGGAGATTACAGTGAATTATTAAATAAACAGATAGCATCGACGGAGTCACAATTCTATGTATAAATGCGAACTATCGATTGACAAGCGAGTCATCCTTGTTTGGCGCCATTACGCAAGATAATTGAATGAACCAGTTGACACGGTGATACTTGAGGATCCGCCTTTGCTTGCCAGGCTGTCCTATTGTCAAGAGACGCTTAACTATGGATATTTATCAAAATAGAGAGTTGATATCTTACGAGTTTATCTAATAACATCCTAGCGATACTTTATCTTGTCTTGCAACTATAATTCACAATCACGTATTCTTTATCTGACGCCCTTCAAGCTGCCTAATATGCCATACTAAAGTATAGCGCTTAACTTTGACTCTAATGTAGATAGGCCTTGATGGCGGCCCATATTCTACGGTTACATGGGTACGTCTATATGGCAACCAAGGCGAAGTGCGCTTAGACGTAGACAGCAAGAGAGACCAGTTTAATGTCGCGTTACAGTAACTACGCAATTTCGAAGTGTGATTTTCCAAGGCTTCCACGAGCGGTTGCTCTTTGAGAATGCTAATGACGCAAAAGATACAAATTTTAGGTAGAGACTTAACAGTATCACCGTAAAGGAGCTCAAGCTCAACGTAGCTCAGTAGCTCGAAATCATTTGGATGATTTCTGATCATTCTCGGCTGTCTAACAGTTATCCTGTCCTCGAGTACCATTCACTCTACTACGGTTTTTTCATCAGCTTAAGGATAGTGACGTTTAATAGGCCGCTGAATCGAGAGTGGCAATGTCGCCTGTGATTCTCAAGGTTTTTCTTGGTTTCAGGTATCTCAAGAGGAGCGCCAACGAATGTGGAGATGACGCAAGGAGGCAAGAGCATCGCCTCGAGAGTAGCCGAAGGTGAGTCGCTCGTGAAGATAAATACAGATGGTTGAAGAGAATTGTCAGTTATTGCAACCGAAGAATAGATTCCTTGGTGAAGTAGCAGTGCAAAGTACTGTTATTGAGTGACCATACGATGCCAGTGGCTGCGCAGTGAGAGGTGGATTTGCTCACTAGCATACAGAAAAGTTTCCTGAGCCGGAATTACTCAATTCACCTTGACCATTATGAGCCGATTGTCATTTATTTTGTATCTGCTAATATAAAACTTACTGAGATAATGTATTCTCAGTACTGGGTATTTCCTGGAGGAATGATAACCGGTTCTTAACACTGTCAAATCTGTCTAGTTTATTTTTCTATGTTGACAGTCAGCCTTTTCTTTTATTTAACCGGCACGCATACCACTATCCAGTATTGATATTTATATGGAAGTAGGAAAACTAGTTTTTAAAAGTGTCACAATTGTTTGTTTTGACTATTGCTTTGACAGTTCCTTTTACTTAGCTGGCCTAGTGCAGGGCGACGCCTTGTTGTAGGCAACCAGTAATACTTTGCTGTAGATCGGGAAATTAGTAGGATTTATCTCTGATGGTAACTTACTTTTTTTTGTACTAATATTTTTTTTTCTATATTTCAGGCATTACCCAGACATCATCGGTATCACTGTCAAGAGTATTGTTGCTCTTGCTGGTACCGGTACTGTTGCTGAGACATGTCACGGCTGAAACTACTACTTCCCCCGCGTCGGTAAAACCTGAACTGCTTTACAATGATAAGGTTTCGGAATCGAAATACGGCAACAGTACCGTCCAGGAAGCTGGTGTCCTGGAGAGTAAAAACGAAAACGCCGAAAGTGACACAGAAGTAGGAAATCGAAGCTGGAAGAAGAGTGGACGTAAAATTCGCAATCGCGATGAACAGGAGCCTCTCAACAGTGAAAGTGACCTCTTGCAGATCCCGACAATTGCAACGATCGACTTAGAAGATCGTTCTAGTACTACGGGTAAGGAGGAACTTGGGTCGACGTCACAGAAACTGATATCGGAAGTGACGACGCCGGTTATCTCACATGCGTCTCATCAGAACATTGAGAGTAAAAATATCGAGAACTTTGGTAATTCTGAGGAATATTTTGATAGTAAAACGGATAGTAAGGACAAAGGTCTTATCAATAAGCCAATATCTTTATTGAATGATACTCTTGTGAACTATCATAAGATTTTGTTAGAGAAAGATGAGAGAATCGACATTAATGGCAGTGCGGGTAATTCCACTGGAACCATACTACACACCGGAAGTAACTTATTGTCCGACAATGTCAATGCCAAGTACGAGGAGTATCAACCTAAACAGGAAGTTGAACTTTTTGGAAATGATTCCTACCTGATGACCAGTATGAAACTACATTCAGTGCCTAGTACTTCTATGAGTGAAATTGATGAAGAATCCAGCATCTTCACAACTATCGTAGCGTCTAGCTCACCGGATCCAAATGTAGATGATCAGAAAGACGTTGATAAAGAAAAGAGGAAGAAAAAAAAGAAGACGATGGCTATGATGATGACAGGTGATCTTGATAATGAGAATCAGGCCACCTGGTCGACGAGTAATACCAGCATAAATATTATTAATAACAGGACTGATAGCAATATCAGTGTATCCCATAATGAGACATTTAAAGAGAAAGAGTGGCCTTATCCTTACGCAACTAGTTTTCATCACCTTGTTTACGGTGGAAAAGAGAAAACGACTGAGCGGGGAGAGATCAGTGTGACATCCCCTAAAACCGTCGAGGAAACTCTTCAGTATGGAAACGCTATAGGAAATCAAGAATCAATTTCAAAGGAAGCATTGGAGGTATCGTCTGCTTCAACCGTTCCTCAACCTGTGTTAACTACTCCATTGTACACTAAGCCCATTCACAGTAAAAGGTCAGGTAACTTCAGTAAGGTTGAATCCTCAACTTCCCCATTATTATTTTCAACAACGACACCAACAATCATGAAGACCCCAATGACAATGACTTCAACATCCTTACCCATTAGTTCAACAAATACAGAAGCTATTGATAACCTGACGCAGAGTCTGACGGCGAACTTCAATCCCAATTCAACATCTTCAATGGCTACTACGACCACTACTACTTCTACTGTCACGATGAATTCTAGCGACGTTACCACGACGGTAACTGAAGCTGAGGAGACAAATACGTCCTCGGTCAACCCTCCAGCAACCAGCAACGAGATTCAGAGCGATTTAACATATTCTAGTCCTATTCCCTTGCTGTCTAGCGTAACTGAACCCGTCCAAAAGTATTTTTCTACGATCGCTGCCGATGATTCGACACTGTCCCGGACTACTCCTGAACCAGACACTAACGGTACGGCCCTATTTGCTACATTGTCACCATCCAGCACTACTGAAACAGTCACAAGTTCCTCATCCGTTGAAAACTATATCAACAGTTCCACCAATGAACCCTTGCACGATGTCATCACCGAGAATCAAACATCCAAAACATCAATGGAATACGAATTTGTGGGGTTGACGGAATCTATACCATCCGAGAAATATGTGACTAGTACAGAAAGAGAAAACGTTTATTCATCGACCGAGAAAGATCACGGTGACGACGTGATATCAACAAGTACTGATCAATTAACAGAGACCTGGACATCCGTTCCTGATGTTGAAGTGACGACGATGAGCGATAATGATTCTTCGGTTGATTTAACGAACGAGACTCTTCGACCAAGGATGCTGGAAACGAGTGAAATTGAAGAAACGTCAGTGACGACTACTTACCCTGTTGTTTTCAATAGTGAAAGTACTGCTGAACTTTATGTCACCGACAGTGACGAAGGCTTGAACACTACTGCACCTGGCATTGTGAACTCAACTCAATCTACTTTGAACCTTGACACATTTACCGATAACGAGGACATATCAACTTTGTCATCAATCAGTTTGGATCCTGAAAATGTAAATTCCCAGACCACAGACGTCACCATTGAGTTTTCCAATTCCTCAACTGAATTTACGACAACCAGCACTATTGACAATACTGTAGAAAGTACAGTTAATACTGCAGGAAGTACAGTTGATAATGTTGTGGGCACTACAATTAATTACACTGTGGAAAATACAGTTAATACAACTGTGGGCACTACAACTAACGACATTGTAGAAAGTACAGTTGACAACGTTGTGGAAACTACTGTTAACAACACTGGGAGAGCTACAGTTGATAACACTGTGAGAACTACAGCTGACAATACCGTGAAAAGTACAGTTGAAAGCATTGTGGAAAATTCACCAAGTACTGAGATTGATAATGACAGTACTACAACAAAAACGATAATGTCAACGTCACCAGTGACAGCGTCAGTGTCAACATCAACAGTGATCGTACCGCGAAAGACTATTGCTCCTGAAGAGATGACGGTTCTTGTCAGGATCGTCTTTGAAGGCAGCTGGAGCGAAGTCTGTCGAAACTTACCAGAACTCCAAAATTCCCTAGCAAGGCTACTCACGTTAGGAACAGAGAAGTATGAATTTTTTTATTTTTAAATAAATTTAAAAAACTACATTCTTATAGTCCACATTTTTTTTAGGTACGTTTCACCCTATCAAATAGTCTTTCATCAAACTCAGTGCCAAAACACTTCGAAGACGTCGACATCGAACTCGACGCTCACCTCAGTCCTCGTCTACGTTCTGGATGAACATGGAAACTTTGATGCTAACATGACAGAACTACTTCCAAGCTTGCATAAGATGTATCCCATAACAACTGCATTGCCAGTAAGTCAATTAAGAGAGGAGTAGTCATTAAGCACAATGAAAATTTAGATCCTAACGTAATTTCTGGATAAATTTCAGATCCACAGCTTTCTTCTGGTTCGCGAATCTGATTCCGGTAATGCCATAGCAGTTGTGGTGGTCTCCTGCGTCGCCTTCATATGCTTGGTCCTATTAGCTGGTCTCTTGGTAATAAAATCTCACAATATTCTCAAGGCAGCACATCGCTTAACAAGGCATCTCATGAATTAGGCAGATGAGCCAATGCTAATAATACTTCATCTTGGATTCCAGTTCATCATGAGAAAGAGGCAGAGGCCATTCAGTAGTTACGGTGGACGATGTCGTCCGGTTTCTTTGGACGATTACAGCGTGGACAGTGTATCGGCATACAACAGCGTAAGACGTAAAGGCATTGCCAGGACGTCCAAGAGGAGTTACGGCAACCCAACCTTCGAAGATTCTGTAAGTTAAATCATAAAATATGTTCAGGATCCCTTAGTGCATTATGATAACCTAATATCAATGATAATTAATCAATTGTACAGAGTGTAACGCCGAGTCACCCTCTGGATTTTGGTGGTCTCTCAACCTTCTGCAATGACAAGAACGCCATCGCCGAGGAATACGCAAGCATTCCCCAGGTCTCAGGTCGCGTAGACGAGGTACCTGTCGGCGCGGAATCCAAAAATAGGTACGCCAACGTGGTACCTCTACCTGAGACCAGGGTTCCTTTGCAAAGACTGAACAATGATCCTCTCACGGAATACATCAATGCCAGCTACGTCCGGGTGAGCAAGATCAGCAATTATTACCAAGTTCAACAAAACTATGTTAACTCTTCTAATGAGAAATACGATTACGCAGGGACCAAAGAATGCTTCCAAGTATTATATTGCCTGTCAAGCGCCCACGGAGTCCACCGCCACTGATTTCTGGCGAATGATCTGGGAGCAGCAAAGTAAGGTGATTGTGATGCTGACGGACATTGTCGAGAATGGTGTGGAAAAGTGCACCGAGTACGTGCCACCTTCGGAGGTAACGGATTGTCACAGACTCTACGGGGACTATCAGGTCACACTGAAGAAACGGGAGACCAAAGAGAAATACGCCATTTCAACGCTTAACTTAAAAGTCAGTTATATAACATCTAACATTTGTTAAACATACATCCCCAGGTCCATTAACCTGATACATGTCATCTAGAACCTGGAGAACAACACGTTTAGGGAGATCTCACACATCTGGTACCTGTGGCCTAACAACGGCGTCCCTAACGACGCTGCAGGCCTAATTGCTGTCCTCTTAGAGGCCAGAGCCTTGCAGCGGGCCGTATCCGGTCCAATGGTGATACATTGCAGTCCAGGAACAGGTCGCACAGGTACTCTCATTGCCCTTGATCTGGGGATCAGACAGTATGAAGTCACAAGGACGGTTGATGTCCCACGTGTCGTCTATACTATAAGAAGGGATCGAGCTGGTGCTGTTCAAACAAAGGAACAATATGGTTTTATCTACAAGGTAACCCTTTATCGCTTTTTTGTTTGTTACGTTAAATGATTAAACAAAGCCAAGGAATAATGCCGTATCTTATATTCTTTACAGGCTCTGAATTTGTATGCAACAAAACTAGCTGGCGGAACACTCGAATCTATGTGATGCTGCTGTTTGAGCTATTGAACTATTGAGCGTGCAAAAATTGAACTGACAAAAAAATTTGTCATCAGAGAAGAAAACTCACGAGTCAACGACCAAAGTGATATTGAGTGAATCTAATTGATATTAACAATGTTAATACCTTGAGTCATCATTTTATTTTAATGGACTATCTTTTTACTATGTATATACAATACATATATGTATACTAAGATTTAAGAAATCCTACGTAAAATGGCGGAATCATGAGACAAAAATCCATTTGGAGTAAAACGCCATTTGTTTGGACGGTCTATACCGTTCCTATACTTTTATTGTTCTTGTTGACATTGTTATTGTTATTGTTATTGTACAGACAGTACTCTGTATGTGGTATATACATTATACTCTATTGCTTTGCTCCAATCGTTCGTGTAAAGGAGCAGCTCTCTACTCTTAATACTCTTGTATATAATACATATCTGCACATGCGTGTTGGATGTTTATTAAAACATTACTTTCAATTTTGACTCATGTAAGTTCCATGTATGTACATCTATCCATTCATACGTCCAGGTATGAAAATCATCCATTTATTGGTTCCTATAATTACTCCTTTAAGAAAGTCCAAACATTAATTTCTGTCTTGGTCTTCTTACAATTTATTTAGAAGAATCAATAAATTCTATATATATGATGTAAACGCTCAGAGGATATATAATTATCATTTTATTATTTTTGCATGTCTTCCACTCGTTCCAGTTACAACACAATAAGCTAACATCCTTGTTAACACATGTAACAATGCCACTGTCATCTGCCAAGGTGCCATCTGTTTTTAATAAGACCTTCAAAGGATGGAGAATGATATTTTAAAAGATAGAATCCATGTCATTGTCATTATCAGGTGTATCCCCACTATCAGTGAAGAGTGAGGAATCAACTATCAGTAATAATACACGGATCAAGAACTATGTAATAAAATGAAATTAAAATTTGAATTTATCTAATATCTTGTAGGCGTTCCATATAAGAATAGTCTAGGCCACTCTGTCTCATTGAAGAATCAGATGATGTGCCTAGTAGGAGCAAAATAGAAAATGAAGATAGAGGAACGAGAATGCCTTTCAGAAGAAAAGTAGAAAAGCAAAGGTAGAAGGAGTGAATAAAGATGAAGGTGGGGAGTCAAAGAAGGGGAGCATAAGCACAACGTTGAACGTGTCTCTACGTGTTTCAGGAGGTCTACCGAATCGACTGGATCGACTGGATGGGACTGGATCGAACTGGATCGAGGCTGTTGGATCTTGCGAGGACCGGGTTGGCTGGCTTTCAGTGCCTCGAAGGAAATCCAACGCGAATGAAAGAGGTTCATTCGAGGAATAATTGTTTACAGAGAGCTCTTGCAATTTGACTTAGGTTATAATCCCAGGAATTTCTGATGCCAAGTTTATACCAGTCAAATCTGTAGATTTCAGAGTTCTTTCTATCCTATTTTTTAAATCTGAATTTACGAAGACGAAACATTTTTTTTTCTTCGAGGTACTGCAAAATTTCATTTATCTTAATCTTAACATCTAATCTTACAACTGAGATAATTAAACCTTTACGACTGCGTGCGTAGCGCCATCGTTGACATTGCATCCCCAGCTTTAATCCAGAGAGCTGAGAGCAAACAGTTCGTTGCAGACAAAACGGAGTCAATGGATGTCAATTAAACTGATAAGAATATAGGTGCAAACATTGAAATTTGTTATAATTATAAATGTCATGAACCTAACGAGCAAGAGAGATTACTGGTGCCCTGCAGGTATTACCACGAGCAAACTCCACTTGATAGGTTATAAATAAAATAACTGTTGTATTTTGGATGCCTAGCTGATACCAGTGGAAGGAAATCATCGAATAATCGTAAACGATAAAATTTCTCGTTAGTTTATTTAGAGTCCTCTTGAAAGTGCATTAAACTTATATATACATACATACACATAAAGGATGTTATAGCATTTGGTCGGCATAACTAAAAGCCGATAGTTGAAATGCAGCTGCGCAGATTCGCTAGTTCAATGATCAATCAATTCGTAGTACTGAATGCCATTTGAAAAATAAGTAAAAGTTGTAAATTCAAAAATTCAATTCAGACAACAGTTGTATACAAATTATGTCCTTGTCATATTTCATCACACTTCTATTACGTCGGCCGAGTCTTTGTGCGACTTTAAAAGCAAAAAAAAAAGGTAAAAATGAAAAAACCAAATTACTAACTTCCGACAATCATTACCTGTGACTCGTGACACTCAGCTGATTTGCCTGAAATTTAATGTGCTGTTCTCACGCATGGCAACGGCAGGCATTGAAATGATACTGAGAGGAACAGCAGCTGAATTAATTTTAATTGTTTCAGAAATCCGTGGTACGAGTTCAATGAAATTAATCTACGGTATAGACGGAATCCCTCCATGTGTCACCGAGAGGATTCATTTTCTCGTAATCATTTATCCAGTTCATACTTTAAATCCTCAACAATTAACTATCAGTTTGAGCTGTCGGAAGTGGAGCCAAGAGGGGAGTACTAATAGTAACTGCATTCATAATTCTCACGTTACTTCATATAACTAACACTTTTACGACTCAACTTCGTTAGTAGTTTTTCATATGGTCACGCTAATTTAGATACACGAAGGTTTTTCTACGTAAAGAATATTCGGTGGTGTATGTATAAGAAGACTAGCTAACGACACTGCGGTGACTATTACACGCTTTGGGTCTTTCCAAGTAAACTGTTTGACGTGGGTGCTAATAAATGTATTATATCATGCAGGTCGCAATGCAGAGAAAATCTTCTAAGAGGATGAAAAGAAGTCTCAACCCTTATAGCCAAATATCACGCAATCAATTCAGTTTCACCTATACATATGGAATCCTTGTAGGAGGAGTATTTTTTTTGACACATCATAATTCAATATGCTCAGCAGAGTACGGCTTTTCATAGTAACTGAAGTTTATACGAGAATGAAGACAGTTTGAAAAAAAATGTGTGCGAAGCGACGTGCATATTGCTGAAATGTTTGCTATATTGTTTGTGACCTGTCAAAAAATTTCTTAAGCAGTAATATTGAGGCATCACGACCCGAATGCATTTTGAGTTTAAATTAAGCTGGATTTGCTACCTTGAAATGGGTGAACGAGGAAAATATCTAATTCAAGGTCGAACTAATTGGCTTTTCTTTGCTTGCGGTAAGACGCAGGATCGTTGCAGTGCGAAATATGAGATTCTCATAAAGAATGGAAGTAATCGATACTAGTCATTTCTCAGGACATCATTCAAGAGCGTCGTGGCGTGATGGGAAAGAGATGAGATGTCACCACGAAATGAGAAGAAGCCTTCTTGTGCATGGACGCAATTTCATCCAGCAATTTCATCCAGCAATTTCATCAAGAATATGAGCCAGTGTATATCTGGAGATTACCAGTGCCAGTTATTTTTAATAAATAAGCATTCTGGCAGTTGATCCAGGAAACAAGGCGAACATAACCGAATACTTATTGCAACTGGTTTATTCTGCAAAGGACGTTTTTGCTTTACTTTCTTACGCCACTGGATGTCTTTAGAGGTTGCCATCGGGGTTAACTAACTCACTAGTGATGCACGGGGGTCGACAATTTCTACGGATGGTGGTGGCTCCTATAAATGAGCCATTTAGTCTTGAAACTTATCAGTGGGATTTAAGTTCTGGACTCGTCAACGCGCGACTCTCTACAATCGATCCAATAACCAGCAATCAGTTAAATCTGTCAAATCGATCAAGGTGAAAAAAACAGCTTAAGTAATATTAACAATTCCTTAATACGATCTTATTAAGGATTACTCGAATAAGGCTTAGCCCTGATTACCCGAAAGAAGTGTGTTTTCCAAAAAGGTTTTACCAAATGAAAATATTTTTTTCACTCTATTTTTTTGTTGTATCTGTAGATAACAGTGAAAGAAGGGGTCATCTCGTAAGCTCTTGTGCACAATTCCTATCACTTCAACGTCTCAAAGTGTTTGCTAATGTAAAGACATCCTAAGGATTACCTCATACTTGACACTCTACTACATTGATTCTTCGATAAGAAAACAGTATCTTTCAAGCGAGCACGCTATACGTATTGCGCACGCGGTATCAGAGTGGGTTTTGACAGTTAGGGGATATATACAGAGGTGTCCCAGACAAGAGAAGATAGTCAATCCCAGGATTCCCGCGAAGTGAACGTCGTCAAGAAAGAGTAACAGTCGAAAATTGACGTTCCACTTACTTTGAAAGTTCTGTGATATCATTTCAGTGTTAATCAGTGTTAGAGGATACAGAAAATTATTTTCAAAAATGATCGGAAACGAAGTACACGTTTCGCGAGGGAAATTCGACTTCATCAGGAGGTAATGGAGCCTTTCGAAACACTAGCGTGTCAACGTTTATTAAAATCTAATTTCGAGTAACAGACTAAGCAGAGATTAGAAAAGCGAGAAACTATGTTTAATGAGTCCCAAATTCCCCTAGGTTTTTTGCCAGTGTGCCATTCTTTCAATCGGACCCTCAGGGATGTTGGAAAAAAAATTCCTAAATATTCAACACCTTGGGCCTTCTAGCCTTTAGGCTAGAAATTGGTATGTGGGAACTCAAAAGCTAATCTGTAATACCATATCCTTGAGAGAAAAAGGAAGAGGCATGATGAAGAAAAAACTACTAGACGTATTGCTCGTTCTTGAGTTAGTGCTGCCAGTTCTTCTGAGCCATCAGGCATCAGACGTGGGACGTAGGACGCTGGTAGCAGACGGTTCTGGAGTTTCTGGATGATTTGCGGGGGGTTAGATTTTCTCAATACGATACGGAGAGCGAACCGCTCTCTGAACCAGATGGATTTGAACCATTCTTGGGAGTAGTGGACCAATCATATGTAGCGTTACTACCGTTTGCTATCTTTGAATATTATCGATCGTCGTCGATCGTCATTCTCTACTCCAATCGCATAAGGTGTTGTATATTTTAAACGGGCACGTAGTGTGTGTATGTGTGTGTGTGTGTGCTATAAACAATTATTAAAATTTGTCAACCGCTTTTGAATTTCGCGCCTTCGAAAATACCGTTGGTATTGTTGGTATGACATATTTTTAAATTCCTAACCGTCCGTCCGCATGACGGCGTCGTGTACTTTAATTATTCAATAAGTTGAATTCCTATTGAAAACAGTGAAAAATTATATGAATTTAGAAACATCCAAAGGAAAGACTAAAGAATAAAGTACAGACGTGGTACGTTGATGGCGGGCGGGATTTAAAAAAAAAATATACAAATCTGTTAGTGGTGTTGATTCTGGACCTAGACAAAGAATTTTTTTTTAAAAAATGAATTGTTAACGGGAGGTCAGTTTTTGTAGTATTGCGCATAATAAATATAACTTCCGTTCTCTTATTTCGCAATACAAATGTTCTATGGAATTTTTGACAAGCGTACGCCGTTTCACGGTCTCGTAATATGAATTTTCTAAAGTGCTTCTAGAACTCGTGAGAGCCGATTATAAATAGCGTCGAACTTGGACGTCCGGAGTTTAGAAATTTGTTTAATTTGGCCGCCTCCACGCGCACATATCAGTATCCGGAAATGCAATGTCAATATATAAGACGTGCGAACGACTATCCTGAATATCTCGAATATTTGAATCTATAAAAATATCTCAACCGTTGCAATCAATATTTAAGCTCCACGACACGGTGACGCCTAGCCGTTTCATGAATCAACGATCGAGTAATTATCATTTAAGAAAAGCGTCGCGCAACAAGATCACATCGAACAATTAATTGCCTGTGGCAATATGAGTGATGCTCTGGTACTAGAATGTTATTTGCTCCTTCCATTACTCTAGCAAATTATATCAGTTTCCTTAGGACTTATGTAAAGAACTGGTTATGAGCTAACAAGGCAGTGTACAATATGGATCCAAGAATAATTGACCAATAAGAAATTGACGTCATATATAAATTAACATTGATAAAATAGCCGAATTAAAAGGTATAATAATAATAATTACGCACAGTGCTAAGTAATCTATTTTCCCTGTCGTATAGGCAAAATTGAGTAAGTACTAGTCCAGTAATATGAAATCGTTAATTTCAAACCCGTTTTTAGTTAATTAATTCTTTTAGCCATTGACATCCTCTATCGATTGTTACCGTTAACTGTCACATTTAACCTTTAGAATTCGACACGTGCGACTCGGCTACGTACAATTAGGAAGTTTAAGAAGCAAAGGTAGTGCAACTCGCGATAATGTGTATGCAATTTAAAAATATCTTATTCATATGTACATACGAGTTTAGGAACTCGCTAATTAGGTAAACCATATCAGTACCAAAGATCAACAAAAATGGTAACAGTATAGCGAATCGGTGTTACGTGGCTGCTATAACGACTTAAGTAAATCCACCTGCGGCCCAGTGAACCTTTTAATGTTAGCAAGTGTCAAAGTTTATGAAAACTCTAAACAATCCTTATCTTTCTCACTTGTCTTTCATGCTTCTGCTTCTTCGGCTCTTACTATGTTTGGTAATACAATTTCATCTTGTCGACCAAACGCTAACTGGTTAATGGCTACTGGCTATATTGCAGCTATTTAATTTTTACATCAACGTGGTGTCATCGCTGGCAATGCAAGTCTCTCGAAATGACATGGTGCCAGTGCACGGTGCAATAACGAAGACAAAATTAACGTTGGACCATGGACGCCGTCTTCGAAGGACGTTAGATAATCATAGAAAAGTTATTCTGGTCATTTACGATTGGCTAGTTTATAAATTTATGATAAAGAATAACAAGCACAAGCAAGAACGTAAAATCTTACATTTGGACAGTACAATTTTTCATTCGGTATTGAGTGGATTTAAAGTAATTCTTTTTTTTTCACAGATTCACCAACATGGAGGGTCTGTTTCAAAGTAGGAATCGCGAGGACCTTGATACCGGAAGTGGAGAACCGAATAACAAAAGGTCACCGACCATGACGTTGAACGTCAGTGGGCTCTGGGACGTGGTACCAAGATTGGATCATTACAGGTAAATTTCTTAGTATCCCTTAAGGCTGCTATTAAGCTATTCCGTGTGTGTACAGACACGCGGAGCTGTGTGCGTGAGCACACATAGAACAGCTGGACCTCAGTCTTAATTACAAGGGATCATTATAAATTTCATTGGACGTACGAGATTTTCATCTTTTGGCAATGATTCGTCTCATTTTTACAGACTGAGCAGACGAGCCAAGAGACCATCGTTGAGTGACCTTCATGAAGGAAATCCTGTCAAGGTAGGCAGCCACCTGTACCACGTTGGTAGAGTTTAAAGATACGTCATGGTCAGCCTGAGTCAAAAGATCTGCCAGAATTTTGTTTACTTGGGATCAAGTGGGTAAATCAAGTGAAACTTCATTTATAAGGGTTTGAAAACCGATGTTGATACATATGTGAATTGGTCTTAGTAAGTGTCCACGCACGTGTTATTGAATGCATTCGTATTGAATTTGTCTTTGACTGGACACAGCTGCTCCACTCGTGATTAGTCCAGATCTCGTTGGATCAAACCAGAGTACTTTTATAGCTTCCTCTATCGACCTATATGTCTAAGACACTGTGATTTTATTTACTGGACGCTTGAGCGTCGGCTATCTACGTATCATGATCAGTGATACCGTATTTATGGTTGATCGACTCGTAGACTCTTAAACTCTTTTTATATAACAAAGTCGCCTTTGATTTTTAACATTCTGAAATATCATGTCTATGTCTGAACGTCTTGACGCTCTTAGCTGCTGGATCCTCCTAAAAAGATAGCAGACTCTCTTTCAAATATGTCTAGCAGTGTAACCCTTAGAAAATTCACTTACCAATATAAGGTCAATGATTAAAAGCCGTAAGGACCCATGCGTCGTTTATGATCCTGTCCTGACGACTAGCGCGCATCGTCCTTAGGGTCTGGCAGTTTATTAAGTTTGCACGCCAGTAAAGGGCAGCTATATCGATGGAGAAAAGTTCATTAGATCTCTTTGGCACTCTTATTTATAATGGAATCGGATGGATCCTTGGGATAACGATGGATCGATCCAAGTCGTGAATTGAATTTTTTTTCTTACAGGATCCAAATTTGGAAGCTGGACAAAATGGAATGGGTCAATTGGGTCTTACCTATGGAATAAAACTAGGATGGATTCAAGGTGTCCTGATTCCTTGTCTCCTTAACATATGGGGAGTCATGCTCTTCTTGCGTTTATCTTGGGTCGTCGCTCAGGCTGGAATCTTCCACAGTATCGTCATCATAGTCATCTCTGCTGTTGTCTGCGTGATTACGACCTTGAGTTTGAGCGCCATTTGCACCAATGGCGAAGTCAAAGGCGGTAAGACTTGATTGACTTGATCTATCGGAACTGTCATTTAGTCCTTGCTTAGATTAATATCTCGATATTGATGTATTATTCCAGGTGGAATCTACTTTATCATATCCCGTTCATTGGGCCCGGAATTTGGGGCCTCTGTTGGTATCGTCTTCGCCTTCGCCAATGCTGTAGCCGCCTCAATGAACACTATTGGATTTTGCAACTCTCTTAATGAATTGCTCGAACCACATGGATTAAAAATCATTGACAACGCTAAGCACGACGTCAGAATCATTGGTATTATTGCCATTTTGGTGATGGTACTGATATGTGCGGTAGGAATGGAGTGGGAGTCTAAGGCCCAGAATTTTCTCATCGCCGTGATCGTCCTGGCTATCCTAGACTTTGTCGTGGGTACAGTGATTGGGCCCACTGACATCAGTGCACAGTCCAAAGGATTTGTTGGATTCTCTAGTGAGTCTTCTGAAATTGAAATTCATCAGGTTGTCGCTCGTTGTCACGTCTAATCAGAATCTTTGGATTTTTTTTTTATTTACAGGCGATGTATTTAAGGAAAATTGGGTATCGGATTATCGTTACTCAGAGAACATGAATCAGACCTTTTTCTCGGTTTTCGCCATCTTCTTTCCGTCGGTCACGGGAATTCAGGCAGGAGCTAACATTTCCGGTGATCTGAAGGATCCTGCAAGTAGCATACCTGTTGGGACCCTATTGGCTCTTCTCATTTCCATGGGTAGCTACTTCACCTTTGTCTTGTTCGCGGGCGGCGCAGCACTCAGAAACGCCAGTGGCAATTTCACCGAGAATATCACCGATGATTGCGTCTCAGAAAATTTGTTGCTTGCGGGCGACGCAGCGTATAGAGATGTTGGTTGCAATCACACCGAGAATATCATCCTTGATTGCATATCAGGAAAATGCCCTTATGGTCTTCATAATAGTTACTCCATGATGCAAATCATGTCCGTTTGGGGCCCGTTGATCTATGCAGGATGCTTCGCCGCAACACTCTCGACAGCCCTGACTAATTTATTGTCAGTTCCAAGATTGATTCAGGCCCTGGGACGAGACAGAATTTACCCAGGTTTGATTTTCTTCAGTAAAGGTTACGGAAAGGCTGGTGAACCTTACAGAGGATATGTGCTCACCTTCGTCGTCGCTGCGGTCTTTCTTCTCATAGGTAACACTTGAAATTAATATATCATTTTTTTCACTTTCTTCATGACTTATCAGTTTAATTTATGCATATTTTACTTGTTTTAGCTGATCTTAACGCAGTTGCACCACTCATCTCAAACTTCTATCTGGCCTCTTACGCTCTGATAAACTTCTGCACCTTCCACGCAGCCCTGATACGTCCACTTGGATGGCGACCGACCTTTAAGGTATGATTATTAATTAATTAATTAATTAGATTTATCAAGTATCCTTGGAAGTCCTTTGTACTTGACCTTTGATAACTTATCGTTCTTAGTACTACAACACTTGGCTCTCGTTGATGGGATTCATCCTCTGCGTGGCAATAATGTTCCTGATCGACTGGGTCACGTCTTTGGTCACCTTCGTCATCATCTTCGGACTCTACCTGGTGGTCGTCTATAGAAAACCAGACGTCAACTGGGGTGACAGTACCCAGGCGCAGACCTACAAAACTGCCCTCTCCATAGTCTACAGGCTGAACTCCATTGACGAGCATGTAAAGAATTACGCTCCGCAGATACTGACACTGACAGGACCACCGTGCTCCAGACCAGCACTTCTCCATCTTGCCAACCTCATAACAAAGAACAACTCGCTCTTACTAGCTGGTGAAGTATATTCCGGTCGACTCTCCTACCGCGCCAGATCAGCTCATCTACGTCAGGGTTACAGCTGGCTTCAGCGACACCGAATCAAGTCCTTTTACCACGTCGTCGAAGGCCTCAGCTTAGAAAAAGGTGCTGCTGCTCTGATGCAAGCTGCAGGGGTTGGTAAACTTGCCCCTAACGTAGTTCTCATGGGTTACAAAACTCACTGGGCAACATGCAACCATAAGGAACTTCAGGAGTACTTCAACGTGCTACAGTGAGCTATCATCACGACATTCGTCAAGATTCTTGGACCAGGTTCAACAACATCTTTATATTCTTTCAGCAATACCTTTGACCAGAAACTTGCTGTTGCTATTCTACGTATTGCTGAAGGACTGAATTGTTCAGGAGTAACTTACAGCACTGCACTTCCTGATGATGAACACGGTACTTTGGCGCAAAGTAGCTGCGATCTGGCAGGCAATACCCTGATGCATGCTGACAGTAACCTCTCCATGGGTTTAATGATTCCCCGGGTCCAGAGTGTACCGACGATAGGTAAATGACACAAATTACAAAAAAAGATTTTTGAATTTGTTTAGTAAAGTTCTCTGGTCTAGGCACAGAGTATCCATCGGTCGAGGCACCGACCATGGCTAGAAATACCCAAGTGGATATCAGCGCAAAGGATCAATTGAAAAATAAAAGGAAACACGCCACTGACAAAATATTATTGTGAGTGAACTCAGCTTACAGTAAAGACTAAAACTACTATCAGGGTTATCAATCACTCAAAATAATGTCTGTATCCTTTTCAGACAAAATGCGATGAACGCTGTGCCCGAATACATGACGGTCTTTCAGAAGAAGCACAAGCATGGAACTATAGATGTTTGGTGGCTTTACGATGACGGAGGTAATTCGGGAAGCGTGCATAGCAATTGAGCTATTAGATTGAAACGTGGCTCATTTGTAAATGGCAGACATTGTTATCTTTTAGGTCTAACCATTTTGCTGCCATACATCATCAGCACGAGATCCAACTGGGAACACTGTAAAATGCGTATCTTTGCCTTGGCTAATCATAAGCAGGAAATTATAGCGCAGGAAAAAGAGTAAGCGACAAACGTGTCTGTATAATTACGTTCGATTATTTTTAAAGTACGTGGATTATCGTTCATATATGATTTACACAGAATGGCAGAAATAATGGCGAAGTTCCGTATCAAATATACAAGCTTGAAGATGGTCGATGACATTAGCGTGGAACCACGTGAGGAAACGCAAAGGTTCTTTGACAAGCTCATATCCAATTTTCGCAAGAACGAAACTTTGGACACTTCCGGTAAGTCACGCGCTTTCCTACAGACCATTCGCTATGCATTGTTTTAATATGCTTCTTGTACTTGCGCAGAATGCGTTGTTACCGACGCTGAGCTTAATTCTTTGCGGGAAAAGACTAACAGACAGCTGCGACTTCGTGAACTGCTTCTGGAAAATTCCAGCGAGTCTACCCTCGTTGTCATGTACGTATCTATGAGTTTATGTAATTAATCACAACCGATAGACAATATTAAGAATATATCTTAATGGTTCTGTTGGAGTTTTTTATTGGCAGTATTTTCTTGGCAGACTGCAACTCTGCACTACGTTGTATCTGATGACTGTAAAAAAATTCTGTCAATCGAAAATTCCACTAGTGGATAATGATTATGACCTTCAAGCGATACTTTTAGGTCATTGCCGATGCCAAGGAAGGGTGCAGTTTCGGCACCGCTCTACATGGCTTGGTTAGAGGCTCTTACAAGGGATATGCCTCCAACACTTCTTGTACGAGGGAACCATACCTCAGTGCTCACATTTTATTCGTAGTCTTAAGTTTTTAAGCCGCAGGCGTTTTTAGTTAAATATATTATCAGCAGTTGGTGAAGCATAGCGACGTGATATTACCGACTTGACAATTAACTAACTTCAGCCAACCGATGCAGCCAGAACTAGTTCATTGAGAAAATCAGAAGCAATTCTAGGCGTGCATGGCACTTGATGAAAATTATACAAACGTCGAAGAGGATTTTAGTAAATACTTTCGTTACATTTATCCAACTCTCACATAGCTGCTATACAAAGACAGAATTTATGTTGAGATATAACTGTCACGCGATGTGTTTCCTGGGATAAGTTTCAAACACATAGATTTTGGAAAAGATTTACTTTTCTCTACTTCTTGGACAAGTTTCCACAGAAGAATATTCTACCTGATCAGAGAGCTACCATGGATATGTAGCATGATCAAAAGTACTTATTTGTACCTGGAGATCCCAAACTCTGCTCCTTCGTTGTTGAGGACAGCAATAGAGTACACGGCATAGCTTTTAAAATAGATGGCTAAAATATTTGAACGAAATTGACACTAATTAAATAAATGCAGTATTTATTATATACATATACCTTTAATATCACATTGTTTTTTTTTTTTTTTTCTTGAAAGATAAAAGTTCTTATATTGCATGAGTTTCACAGAGGCGGCAGAAGACAGGTTGAATTTGTTCAAGCATATCGGTAGCTAGCATTCCGCGTTGTTTAATTTTGAAAGTAGCTGCATTCGACTCTCTGATAAGTCTGCATGCTGCGTAAGCAGCTATTACTGCAGGAGATACTGCGGACTCAGTAGGTC
This sequence comes from Calameuta idolon, assembly GCA_030142285.1. Lineage (NCBI taxonomy): Eukaryota > Metazoa > Arthropoda > Insecta > Hymenoptera > Cephidae > Calameuta > Calameuta idolon. The sequence continues at coordinate 205,800 of JARQSV010000547.1, read as the reverse complement.
CAGCAGCTAAAGCCCACCACCAAAAGACTCCAAGCGATCCAGCAAGAAGATCGCCCTGACCTCCACAACGTCTTCCTGATCCAGCTGCTTCACATGTGACAGCTGCAGTATCCTTTTCACCGTTAACAATCACATCCTTGGCAGCTTTGTGTAAAACTACTACATTTTTGCCAAGAAACTCAGCTACCTGCTTCACGTCACTCACTACTGGATATGATGCTGGTTTGATTGTCTTTCCCAGGCATGCCTTCATTAGTCTACTAAACTCCATGGCATTAGGAGTTAGTATGAGCTCTGGGTAATCCTTGATCAGATCAGGTCTCTGACAGACTAGGAAGAGACCATCTGCATCGATTATGACTGGTTTCTTTGCTTCACGACAAAGCCCTATTAATTCAGCAATTACATCAAAAACCTTTTCATCTCGTCCAAGGCCCGGACCTATCACAACTATGTGAAAACGTTCCAGCCAGGGTTTAATATTCTTTATTGCATTTGGTTGGTCCAAGATTGGATGAACGATTGGCTCTGGACTGAAGGATTTTATTGCTACTCCAGCATCTTTGGCACAGAATATATGGGCCAGATCGGCTCCTGTTCTCAAGGCACTCATAGCAGCAAAGTATGGTGCTCCAGTGTACTCAGAACTTCCACCAAATATTCCTATCTTCCCATCCTGACCTTTGTACTTTGCATTAGTCAACTCAGGTATTATCTTCCTGACAGCTTGTAACATCTGCTCATCAATAGTAGAAGAAGTACTGGATGATGACATTGTAACAAATCGTATAATGAATTTGTCAAATGAAGCCCTGCGAGGAAAAAAGCGTAGAACCACCATTGGATAAGGACTCCCAGTAGATGATCTTCCAATTATTCTCTTACCTGCAATTCAAATAATTTTACAAGACTATCACTCGTTTCTTATTCCTCTTGCAACAAGACTAATCATGAAGCTAAGACTCCTGACCCTTGGAATTCTTGATCATCATTACTAATTGATTTTATTTTTATTCTTATGTATCTCGAGTAACTATCATAATAATACCCTTGATAAAGAAACCCAAAATAATTTCTGCTGATTCCTTATAGAAAAGTCATGAACAGAGATGAGCAGGGAGATACACAACAGAGATGAGTAGGGCAATGCACAACGCTCCGGTTTTAGACGATACCAAAAGCATGGCGCTAAATCGTAGCAGCGAGTTCAGGAGTAGGATTTCGTGATCATCGCCTCCGTCGATAATGCATGTTCCATCGTAGCCGAGCTGAACGTGATCATGAACGTGTAGCTTGGCGGGCAGAGGTTCTCCGCAACTTACCGCTGGTTCCCAGGGCAACCCTTAGAACCCTCCATAGGGGCATAAAGCCAGAAAGGAATAAGAAGAAGGAAGAAAGAAAAAGAATTAAAAAATTGGTTGCACCGAAATATTGAAAATTCGAAAAATTGAATAAAGCTTTCCAAATACTGTTAAATATTATTGGATCTTGATTTATTTTCAAAATTTATTCAAAATATAATATTGAGGCTAAATCACATTCTCGCAGAATATACGGAGTAGATAAAAATGAAATTGGGGTACTGTGTGTAATGAAAATCAATATTAGAAACAAGAAAATTTGGCTAACAAGCAGATAATTGTAACTATCTGTATCTGAGTTAATGACAACTGTCAGATAGGTTACTGATGGTACTATAGATTGAGGAAAAATAAAAGAAGTACCTCAATATAAATGGGGATTGTTGTGCACAATATAAAATAAGTGAATTCTTTTCCACAATTCCCCCAATTACCACAAAACTACCCACCCTTGCGATGAAATTCACCAACGAAGACTGTTTACGGCAACCACGCAATAGAGAAACGAATAGAGACTAAACCAGCCGGCGTTTATTCAGTTCCTGAACCTGGATCAGTAGCTACTGAGGACGTTACGAAAATACATATGGATCTGCACCAAATATATCTATGAAAGGATATAAAAATTTGTTAAAAAATTGTTTAAACTGTCCAACATTTTCATAATTCGGAAATATTGATTTTTTGTTCCGTTACCTGATGACAATGAAGCTTACCACTTAAATTAGTTTATAAGGTGGTCGTGGATGCTTGATATTTTTTAAGAACTACCTTTTCAGAATTATCAATCATAGGACCAAGGTCTTTAGACGGAGCTGATAAATAAATAAATGCTTATTACTGTCTTGTATAGACATATATATAATATATTTCTCTATCATGTCGTATTGTCTCGACTAAGCAGACTTAAAATGCCTTCACGTTGTCCGTGGCTTTTGGAGACGCGCCCGGCAACCATCTTACTACATACCTTGGAATACTATCGGTATACTGGAATTGGTATACATGACCCGCAAAACCATCCGTCTATACTAAAATTCATTACTGATCTATCTTACGACTTCCGGTATTCTAGTCGAGCGAATACAGATGGGAGAGTGCAATAAGAAAAGGCTATTACATGCGAAAGTAGTAAATTCGCCTATACGCCTTACATATATTCGTTCGTTTGTCAATTAGAAAATGGCAGCGGTTTGGTTAATTTTGTATCACTCTAAAACATTTTTGTAAGCCAACCGCGTCTCCGCCTAACGACCGGATATGAGCGTTAAACGGAGTTCGCCTTGGAATATCGAACCGGTCAAATGGTCCAGGATGATTCAGGCGGACGGAGAGTACTGTTTCCTCAGCCTCTGGAACTCAACTTCCCTTTGTAAATATTCCTTAACAAAAGGATGCTCCAAGTGAGAATCTTTCAACTGGCTAAGATAACGATTAGCAACCTCAGGTGGTTTGCCCATGTGTTGCGAGAGTACAATCATGTTGATCAAAGTGTCAGGATTATTACTGTCCTTATCCAGGGATTCTTGTAAAGCAGATTCAGCCTCCTCGTACTTTGCTTGACCAATGAAACACGTAGCTTGTCCATTTAACAGCATACTAGTACTAGAATGCTTATCGATCATCTCCTGCAAAGTTATGTATCCTTACAAATAATACTGTTGAATAAACTAAATAAATTTAACTTACCTGAAATATATAGTAAGCATCCTGCAGCTTATCACCACCGCTGCTAATGTTGACCCAAGCCTGTGCCAACTGCGTCAATGTAGCGTCATCATCCTTCTCTTGCATTGCCTTGAGCTCCTTGCGTGCAAGATCCAACCGATCCATCTTCAAATAAATCTGCAGAGTCAACGCGAGACATTCCAAATGCTCTGCATTTCTCAGTATCCTCAAGGCAGACTCTAAATTCTTTTCGTGATAGTAAATAGTAGCAGCAACGATCATGAAATTATGATTGTCTGTATTTGTACGATTAGCTGCTTGATCAAGTTCTGCCATTATAGCTTCACGACGGTTAGGATTGGCAAAGTACTCGGCCAGCATCTTCAAGGGCTGCAGATCCGGTGGAGATGAGTTGTTAATCTCATCTAGTACAACGCGAAACTTACGTTGAGCTATGTATGCCCGGTAAAGAAAGACATCCCTTTCCATAGCGATTTCCGAAGAAGAGGGCTGAAAAAGGTAAATGCACAATAACACAATAAAGCATACGAACGTGTATAGACCGTTTCATACAGTCCATATATATCATATACGTGGAAGGTGACCACACCGCACCGAATCAGTCATGCTCATAAAGTTTGCATTAGAACTGAATAACCGCAGTAAATACATCAGTAATAATAATTACCTTGACTTTCTGTGCCTCGTTGATGCATTGTTGATAATTTCCAATGTAAAAATGATTTTTAACGTCAAACAGCTCATCGACATCAGCTTGCTGCTGACGTGCCATCTTGCCCACTATTACCCACTGTCACCAACAGACCACAGTAAACGCAATACAGTAGATAACCAAGCATCTTCATTGAAATTTTGGCATACCATCTATAGACGCCACAAGGAACTAAAAACAGCTCATTGGCCAATCCCATACGAAGCTTCGTGAAAGCTTCAGAGGTGGCATTAACGGCAACGCGCATGTTTCTTTAATTCCTTCGTGTGGCGGGTTGCCTTGCGCCAGGCGCATTCAGCAAACCACAAACTCTAATTAAAATTCTTAACAATAAACGCAGTTAATACAATTATTGTAAAGCGGGTACACGAAAATAATATATTCAATAAATAGATGGATATTGAAAAAACATATTTACTTAGATAAACAATATAAGAATACACAATAAGAACGTGAATTCAATGAGACTATATGATTTCGCGTTATCCACACGTTATCAAGCGGGACTGTGACACGATGAATTAGTTGTAAAAGGCTTTCAACGATATTATAATAATGGTGTTAACGTAACATAACATGCAGATGGTTAATTATTAATAAATACGGTAATTTAGCATAGTAATAATATAATAATAATATAAATCAAGTTCTCGATATTCTCGCTTTTCTTTCAGGACGTGTGAAAAATTAGCTGCCATATGTGGCGTACTCGTGTGCTGAAAGTTCATTAACAAAGAAATTCCTAGCGAGCTGGACTATTACTATTACTTATAATTAATAATTATTATTATACAATCTTCCGTGATATCCGATTTATTGATAATACCAGTAGTGTAATGTCAACGTTGTTGCAACAAAGATAATCAGAAAAAGGAATAAAGATTAAAACGTTACAAAGCAGATAGGAGCTACCATAAAGATCAGGGCTGGTGAACATATTGCATTGCTAAGACATCAATTTGGGGTATCTTAAACAAACGGTGAAGAATATCAATAAACAGATTATATATACGTGTATATATGTATATATATATATATACACGTATATATATTATACGAGGATGTAATAAAATAATAATTGTACATGTTATGGTGTTAAAAAAAAAATGATTGTATATACGAATGAAGGACACACATGTATGTCTTGTATAAAAAGCGATTGCTAATTCTCAGTATAAAGGATGCATGGTAATCGATACAAAAAAATTATATAAAGAAAAAGAAATAAGAATTTAAAAACTAAGTGTTGGTAGTGCTGAGGAGACAGGGAGATTGAATAAAAGAAAAAGTTATATTAGGATTAAAATGGCATATAAATAAGGATGTGTGCGAACCATGATTTATAGCTGTGCTATGTACACGACGATTGAGATTCCATTTTGGGATATATTGACTTGACTTTATTACAATTAGCGACGTGAATTATGATTTATTAAAAGTATCAAAAACTAATAATGGACTAGTTTTGTCACCGTTGATGTTTAATGTCTAGTCGATATGTCACACAAAGGGGAATCCCCTCGTTGCGTACTGAGTGCAATAGTGATTATTGTCACGGCGTGATTCATCACGGCTCTGGATCGGGTTTTCTGGTTGTAGTCGTAGTCGTCGTCTTCGTGGTCGTAGTAGTTTTGATTTTCCTCTTTGGTGGGACTGGAGCCTCGGAACTGCCAGCAGCTGGTGGAGTTTCGGGTACGGTTTTGTCGACTTCTAAAGTGTCCGTTGGTTTCGTTACTTTTTTGATAATTTTGACAACCTTCTTTGGCTTCTCGGCACTGCTCGAGCTCTCTGATGCCTGCTCTGTACCTTCCTTAGGCTTCTTGACAACCTTCTTAACGACCTTTTTCACTACTTTCTTAGTTGAACCTTCTGCAGCATCACCTTCGACGGGTTCGTCGGTGCTTTTCTTTGTTACTTTTTTAACAACCTTTTTAGGCACCTTAGGAGGAGTCTCTAAAGATTCTGATGCTCCTATCGGTGGACTTGTTGGTGGTGTTGCTTCTGTTACCGTTGGTGTTCCTGGAACTTTTGACTCCTTCGTTCTAGCTGGTCTAACTGGGTTTTTCACAGTTGGTGATTCTGGTGGTGGAGAGGATGATTGTGATTTGGGGGATTCTGAAACTGGCGTCAAGGGTTCATCTGCTGATGGTTCCTCTGAAGTTGACACTTCCTCCGGTTCAATTTCACGTTCTTTAGATTTTTTCGATTCAGTTACTTTAACCTCTTCGACTTCTGGCTTCTTGACTGCCTCTTCTTGTGCTACTGGCTTTTGTACTTCCTGTGGAACCGTCTCCTGGAGAGCAATGGATGTCTTTGGCGTTTCCGTTTCTAAAGGTGTGTCAACATTTACTGTTTCACTGGATTCTTGAGCTACAGGTGCTATGGTATGTAAACCATTTTTGACAACAGATACATCGCCGTTTACTTCACTCGTTCTAGACGCCTCCTTAGGTTCCACAAGGGTTTCCGACACAGCTGTCGCAGATTCCTGAACAGGAGCTACGACGGAAGAAAGTACTTCCTCCGTGACAGGTTTCTCTTCCTCGGACACAGATTCTTTTAAAACCGCATCGACAACGGATTCTGCTATCTGGATAGGAACATGACTATTTGGAGGAAAGTCAGACGCAGCAGTAGAAGTTTCAAAACTTTGAGATTCTACGGGTGCAGTGGCTTCTTGAGGAGGATCTTCAATTTGTACTGGTGCGGATTCCGAAAGTACGTCAGTAGCTAATTCTGGTTTTTCCTTATCAGCTTCAGGAACTGCTTCAGTGGCTAATTCTACACTCTTTTCAACTTCCTGAGTTGTCTCTGGTACAGCCTCAGTTGCCAACTCAATAGGGGCTTGAATTTGTTCCGGTACCGCAGCTTGAGGAACTTGTTCAGGTACCGTAGCTTGAGGAAGTTGTTCCGGTACCGTAGCTTGAGGAACTTTATCAGGCACCGTAGCTTGAGGAACTTGATCAGGCACCGTAGCTTGAGGAACTTGATCAGGCACCGTAGCTTGAGGAACTTGATCAGGCACCGTTGCCTGTTCAGATGGGGCTGTTGGAGCGGTTTCAGAAACAACTGCAGGGGCAGTATCCTTCTGTGAAACTGCGGCAGGAGCACTTTCTTGTTCTAGAACTACTGTAGGATCAGTTTCCTTACACGCGGAAACTGCTTGTTCCCCTGTTCCTGCACTGGGCTCTTGTGGAGTCAGAATAGGCTTATCCGGTAGTGCAATAACAGGCGATGGTGGTGTCAACTGCTCTTCAGGTTCCGTAGGCGTCTTAGGAGGTTCAGGAACAGCTACCACTGCGCTTTGTTGTTTAATAGCCACTGTCAGTGAAGGTGATTTTGCTAGTTGCTCAGAAGAAGGTTGTTCAGGTACATTTGTCGAAGGTCCAGTAACTGATGATGGTTCAAGGATATTCTCTATCTCTGAGGATATAGGCTGGTGACTTGGTAATGAAGCTTCGACGGAAGGTACTTCTTGACTTGCTTCTGGAGTTTCGATAGGAGCTTCTTCCTTGATGGATTGTGCCGAAGGTTCCTCGACTCCCTTGATGACTGACGGTTCCTGGATATTAGATTCGGTAGAGACCGTCTCAGTAGCAACTTTTTCGATGACTTTTTCTTCCACCAGTGCTTCCGTGGCTACAGCTATATGCATTAAAAATAGTGTCAAAATAAATATGCAGAAACGACTGTACATATATCCAAATAGAAAACAGGACGATTATAAGAAAAATGTAATCAGTGCGTGAAAAAGATTAAAAAATAAAATAAGTTTTTCCAACGAAGCTTGCGATAAAAGATATAAGAAATAATGTGAACTAATTGTAAGTCCTGTTTTCGTGGCTAACAAGGAATACATAACACTTGAAGTGAGTTAGATGGAGAAAAAAGGTGTACGTGAAATACTCTGGTGTCGACATCCAGTGCTAAATGTGAAAGAGCAAATACGCGACAGAGAAATAAATAAAGAAAAAGATATAAAATGACATTACAGTACATTGATCGAATGGCGTGTATGATAATAAAAAATTTAATGAATTTCAGTTAATTTTGCCGTATGGTAATACCGTGGTTATAATTGCCGGTAATTTTGTGCTCGTGTTAGTGAGAAGCTTTTTAAGCGTATAGAAAGAAGAAAAATATACATATAAGAACATCAATAGCATAATCATTCAGTAGAGGCTTTCTGTGTTACTGAGAATAAATTAAAGGAACTGAATAAAATGAAAGTTCATATGTATGCAGAACCTTCGAAAAACATGCAAATTAAATATTAGCAAAACCAATAAATAAGCCACGAGAAGAAAATACAAGAATATAAGAGTTGTACTTATAACAAAATATGTGTATCTTATGTGCCATGAAGATCGATGAGAATTTTAGCACAAAATGCAAGACAGAATTGTTCAAAAACAGCCAACAAAATGCTTTCTCGATAAACTCTATTTTGTATTATTTTCTATAAAAGCAAGACACACAATCGTTGCAGAGCTTACACTGATCATTTCTTTTGTTTTTCTTTTTCTTTTTTAGTTGTGAGCTCTTAAAATATTTACCCCATTAAAGCAAAACGACAATACAAGACGCAGCAGTGCTATTGGCGCCATGGTCTGTTAGTTGCTGTCCTCTGCTCCTGTGTCAAACACTCAAACTTAATTCAATAGTATCAACAACAACAACAAAATAGTAGGTAGAAAAAACATGGCTTCGCATCATGAAATCCCCAACATGGAATTAAATGCCATGCGAAAAACTTATACAATATTATAAGTAGCCACCCGTTGAGTATTAGGATCAGAATGACCAAGAATAACTAATAATGGAAAAAAAAAATAAGATAAAGATTGCAAAACAACAGATTGATACAGTTAATTGCTTTTGCTGAGCACATACAATATAAACGATGTAACAGCGTGCTTCCAATAATTATCAGGAAGCACATTTCGCAGACAAGATAAATCTCCCGTATTTACCGTCAACCGCCCATCTTATAATATAATCGATCCATTAATTAATGACCACTGTAAAAACCGTACGTTATCCTCCGTTGCTCAAATTAATCAGCCTCTTATTCAATTATTCTCTAGAATAGAATTCAGATTTACCAGGTGAAGATTCCACTGCAGCTTCTGCCTTGGACTCCACACTAGATGCCGACGCCACTTCCTTGGGCTCCTCCGATGTCGACGGATCCTGAAGAGAAGGAAGAGAAACAAAAATTATATTACAATAATGATTAAAGCAGAGGATGATCTAATGATTATCTAACCTTTTCAGGAGTTGTCTGACTTCCTGTTGCCAAAGAAAGTGTCTCGCAGATCTTCTTCCAAATGTTAGCAAAACTATCTCGACCCATGTAATCTATTTGACCTTGTTCCCAGCTCTGCTTTCTCATGTGTTCCTCCAGGGCGACTTGTTCAGGATCCCTGGCTTCGCCAAGCGTCAGTTTAGCCAAAGCTCCAGCTAGACCAGCCTGTGCATTTTAGAAAAAATACTTAAAAGCTTTTTCAGAAAATAAGTAACATGTACGTCTCAGTTTAACATCAATGACTATGTTGATCTATCACTATGATTTATCGAGGTAGATTATTCCATTACTGTTACATTTTTGTAGATCCTGATCTAACGTTACTGATACACAACAGCTTGATGCACGACGATAGACTCACTCTGGTACAACGAAAGGAAATCTATTGGTGCGTTCTTTTTTCATTTTGAAAATAAGTTTGGCTAGGATTACTTACGTCTTCGCTTTCTAGCTGATTCCCAATGGTCGAATCTGATTGGGTCGCTAATCTTTTAGGATCTGTACAGGATAAATTGGATTCATGGGAATTTGAAAAGACTGGAGTATCTGTCTGTAAGTGTTTGTTGTACTCCTTATGCTCGTTATGCCAATAATTCTCTTGGCACGTGTTACTACAATGGGTAGTTGTATGATGCTCATTGCTGGGGTGATTGTGCAGCTGATGGGATTCTTGATAGTGCGAGTTTGTAGAGTCATTGTGACTATATTGATGTTCCTGTTGCTCATGATGATGATCATGATTTTGATGCTCTTGCTGCTGCTGATGATGATGATGATGCTCTTGCTCTTGATACTGATGATGATGCTCTTGATGATGCTCGTGATGCTCCTGATCATGATGATGATGGTGATGCTCTTGATTGTGATGATTATGATGATGCTCTTGATGATGATGATGCTCTTGCTGATGATGCTGATAATGATGTTCTTGGTGGTGGTGGTGGTGATGATGATGATGATGATGCTCTTGCTGATGATGCTGATCATGATGTTCTTGATGATGATGATGATGATGATGCTCTTGCTGATGATGCTGATCATGATGTTCTTGATGATGATGATGCTCCTGCTGATGATGCTGATCATGATGTTCTTGATGATGATGATGCTCTTGCTGATGATGGTGATGATGATGCTCTTGATTATGATGATCCTGATGATGCTCCTGGTGATGATACTGGGGCACATTGAAATTGTGATGCTGAGCGTGTTCCTGCTGATTGTCATGACGGTGTTCCTCCTGCACACGATGATTCTGAGACTCTTGATAGCTACGAGACTGCTCATCCCCATATTTTTCGGCATCCCAATAATTCTTGTGAGGTTCGACATGGTGACTGTAAGAATGTTGCTGCGGCTGTGGCTCCTGCTGAACCTCGTTATTTCCTTGCTGACGATTCGAATAATTTACTTCATGATTTTTATCATAATCAGATGTATGCTGTTCTCCCTGCCAATTATGCTCTTGGAAAACTTCCACTTTAACCTCCTGCTGATACTGATTATCCGGAGGAATATTTTCCCAATTGTTGTTCCGTTGTTGTTGCTGATGTTGCTGTGCGTATTCGTGACGACATTCGGCACAGTCGACGTAATACTGTTGACTCTGATTAGCTTGTCTCGTGTCCAAAAAAATATTGTTATGTTGAAAGTTCTCCCAAGGATCTTTAAATTCCGAAAAGTCCGGTTCTTTTGGGCTGGTCGGTCTATAGTCCAGGTAAGTCTCGTGATTGGGTTCGTGATAAACGGGGTAGGAAGGCAGAGGATGAGTTTGATAGGGTTGATAAGATTGTGGAGGTGCGGAAAGTTGAAGGGTGAATTTGTGCCAAATTGGTGCCAAAGTGCTGCTGGCCTACGCAAGCATCATGCCAAAAAACAGAAAAATGCACACTCAGTCGGTTAGTTACAATCTAGCGTGGCAGTGTCCATTTTCTTCACATTGCTTTTCATTTTCTACGTTTCAATCTAATTATTATTTTCTTCTAATTATTATCAATTTATGTCATATATCAAGAATATGATAATTGCTCTCGAGTTAAAAGTCAGTATTATTAATGAAGCATGGAGCCCCTGATGCCACGCTAGTTTTCATTCGTTTTGCATTATTTTTTTAATCATGCCAAACACGAAAATAGGAGTAAAGAGAGTGAAAAAAGAAAGAGAGAGAGACAGAGTGTGTATCAGAGTGTAAGAGAGAAAAGATAGAACAAAAATAGACACTGACCAATCTAAGCAAAAAATAAAGAATATAAATATATGTATATTTGTACAAGGTGATAGAGAACACAAATATTAAAAGCTGTATTAATGATGATTAATAAGTTAGTGACCGTGAGATAGTTTTGCATGAAGAGGTTGATCATTAAAAAAAAATTTTTTTAGTAACATATCAGAACAATGAAAAAAAAAAAGAAAATCGCACTAGCCAACTTATGTCGATACAGCTTTTAATATGTACAAATGAGAATATAAATAAGTGCAAAGGTTCAAATTAAAATAACTAACGAAGAGGACAATATACCTTGAACCCCATGGACGTCCCAAAAAGAAGTGTGTTATTAATAAAAGTAAACATATGCCACATAACCAGTGTGGTATTAAAGAATAAAAACAATAACAAAATAAGGGATTTTCAGGGATGTGACAAAGGGTTCAAAGTACATTGACATATACCTAAAAGTTTTCCATATTCGATCAGAGTGCATAAGTTCACTGCCTACAAAGACTAATACTAAACCACTAATAATACCTACCACTGTCTATTATTTACTAAATCCTAACTAAGAAAAGTAATTTGATAATGCATAAGAGAACTTCTACATCTATTTCCTACGCACTATTAATGTCATTTAATATCTTACCTCGGAGCAAGTCCTATTAATAATCCTGTATTCATAGCTAGGCTTGCAAAATCAACGAATACACATATACTATTGATATCTTATGTCGCATGGACTATCAGACTTGTAAATGGAGAGAAATAAAATTATATATCATATTGAATACCGAACACTCACCATGACAGGTGACAGCTGAGAATGAACATTCTCGCAGAATATGTTCCACCAGATCTGAAGCAAAGGCTGAAGATGTTCAGATCCAGGAGGTGGGTGAACGGCACCAGTCAAAGTATCAAAGTACTGAAGCCATGGTTTAGTGATGCCGATAAAGTGGATGATCCTGACATCATCACCGAATCTTCAAAAAGAACAAAACTTATTGACAATCAGTTCATCGATGGCAAAGCAATAAATATCTTTGTTTATAATTATCCTCTGCAAAATCTACTCACTGTTTAAATGCTGGAAGATACGAATAAGTAGCAGTGGAACACATGTTATAGATGAATGGCAAGTGTTTGGATATATCTTTATGAGCCCAGTCGCTGAAGTACATATTAAGCAAGCCCTGATCTCCGCCGTCAAAGGAACCTTTGGATGCGGCGAAGGCAGTGATGGATGCGAATGTCTGCTGCGACGGCTTGAACACGAACACACCGGAATTAAAGCAGTCGGGCCAGCCAACATCCGGTGCTGCTGAAAGTTCTTCTCGTTCGAACAGCTCATCACAGTTTCTGATTACCTGTATACAATAATAAAAATGTTAATACTAAATCATTCTCATTACTGTGATAATCTTTTAATATTTTTCTTTAACATTATATACGTACAAGTGCATCAGCATCGATGAAGACACATTTATCGTATTGAGTTAACCGCCAACAATGAAGCTTGGTGAAGGTAATGCCCAGTTCCGGTCTTGCCAGCAGAGCCAGATTTGCCTCGTCCTTAGAATCCAAAACATTTACTTCCTGGACCAGGTTGAATACCCCGGACAATTTTTCTCTAAAGGCAGAAATTCGATGCTACACGTACGGAAGAAATTTAATATAACCGAAGGAGTGATACAACTAATTCTACTTTTTTTTTGTGATTCTCCTCCCAGATGGAATATCACAGGTTAGTTATACATTTGTTGGGTATAATGTTACTTCATATTCATTCATCTAAGTCTATGGATCTGTTTACAAACAACAAGTGCGTAGTCTAGAAGTGCGTAGATTTGCATTGCCAATGTCAAGAACGTCACTGCGTTCAATTCCTTGGCATTGATTCAGTTTGGCAGAGCGCACATGACATCCAGGATATACTCCTACGACTTGCAGGCGTCTCATTATTTCTCTGCATGCCGAGAGCCTCTAAAATTACGTTCATCCTTAGCATTTCAAAATATCTTCATCTCAAATTACCTCATCACTTCCGTGACCCCTGGTGTGACCATAACGACGAGCTCATGTTTGGTGCCAGCTCGGCGCAGAGAATGAGCCAGGACGAGGGCGCCAAGAGAGTACGAATCATTGGTAGCTAGAGTAACCCACGCAAACCCTAAAAATAAAAGAAAAGCAGCATATGAATAAAGTAACGAGAAAAAGGAATGCGCTACTCGATTATATATAACCATTATCTATTTCTCGATCAAGGACAGGAGCCTACTTAATCTCCGAAAAGAATTATTGCAAGATAATTCGAGATAAGAAAAGTGTACCGAGTTACGGAAATCGTATTCTTTTTATCATCAAATTCTTTAACGGCCTATATAAACAGTTACCACTTCAAAATTCGGCAATGGACCACATGTCATTTGAATAGAATTTGAATAGACGCAGTACCGGATCCTATCTACGGAATTTGAACCAACCAAAGATATTCGGTCTACTAGAAAATAATTGGACATGAGCCAGGCTAGTTTCATACGTAGTTTACATGTTTTATTTTCATGTGCACGCGCCTCCACCGTATATACATAGATCGGCCTGTGGTTGGCTGAGATCTTAAATGCGAGGGTGAAAACGCCATTGAGAATTAACGTATGGACGCATACGTCTATCCTATTTTTTGAAGAATTGCCTGCCTGGTAAACAAGAAAGACGATTGCGGAATCTTTTGAATTCTCAAATTTTCCAAAATATCTCTTTCATCCGACGTTCTACGCACTTCCGTTCTTGTACTACTACACTCACATGCCCTTACATTCTTCAACGAACAAATATCACGGCGTGATATCAGTGATCGAAATAAAGCCAGTGTTTCTGTTGGCAATTTTTCAAAAAAAAAAAAAGAATCAATACACTGACGCACTTACTGGCGTCATTTTTAACGATGGTTAAACCCACGGTCTTTATATACAGTTTAAACCGTGGTTAAACTGAAAAAATACAAAATAAATGATATCTGCGTATCTGACAACGGAAATACATCGAGGACGCAGGCGGCCATCTTTCTTTCTAACGGTCTCGTTCAATTCAAAATATCTACGAACGTTTCGTATCACTTTGAAAGGTGGCTAAGACTTATTAATTACAAAGTGCTATCCGAAGTTTAATTGAATAATAACGAGCACCGATAAACGAATTAACACGCTGGACACATGACTTTTTATAACGTAATTACGTAATGCCGACCTTGCTCCGATAAACCAGCTAAATTATGTCAATGGACGGTAATGGAGTTCAAGGAGTTATCGAATCCATTACAAGCATGTATTTCTTCATTTTGGCCGTTTACTGTTACCAAGATAGATTCATAATATTTCATTCGCTCACTGCCACCATGGATAACGTTGGAGGAATCCTAACCCACGAAGTATCGTGATCAAGTAGGTTATCGTATTGCAATATTATTAGAGAGATAGAGAGAAGTTGAGATTTTCGTCTAAAGACGAATTACATTACTGCAAGGTTATCCAATTTTTCTTTTTTTTTTTTTTAGATTGTATCGTCCATAACCTCTTTAGAAGAGGAAGAAGTAGAAATTGTCGGCGCCGACGGCGCGGAATGTCAATGACAAAAGACGACGAAGGGAATAGAGAAGCGTAAAAGAAAAATATTCGTTGCAGACATTAAGGGAAGGAGTAAATGAGACGGAAAATACGCATAGTGACGAGAAAGAGACTGTGTGTGCCAAAGGAGGAGAGAAAGAGAGAGGGTATCGTGCGCGTTAGAAATTTTGGCAAAGTACCAACGGTCAGTCATTATATATTTAGATTGTCGCCAACGTATTTTACGCCTTTTCCACGCTATTGCAAAATCCAAATACTGCATCCGTACCACGTTCGAATATTCATCCAGGCAGGAGTTCAAGAGGTGACTGTAGACTAAGGGCAACAATGTCAACAGGAGACAACGCCTTTAATCCCACCAAAGCAAAGGGATTCGGCAGCCTCGCTTTAAGCAGAAATGGTATGAGTTTCAAATTATGTATGTATGTCCGGACACGCCTTGAAATTCCAATCGGAAATCCGTCCCGACTGTACTCTCACACTTTGCACAGGTACATTCAAGTACAAACGTATCAACGAAGCCTGACGCATGTAATGCGAGTCTGTTGCTACATCGCCGCACACTTGTCAATCTACATTATTTTTCCTGTCTTGGTGACAGCTTACTAACGACTGTACATTCGAGTAAAAGCTTGTGAATTTACAAAACTCAGGTAACCTATTAACTAAAATTCGCACAATGTGCTACCTAATATTTACTACTTTGATTCTATCAGATTACTATTGTTTTTTTATGTACAATCTAAGGACATATTTAGAAATTGATTGCCAGTAGCCACATTGGTAGTATCGTTTAGCTATTTACCTTTATAGATTTCACGTGTACTGGTAGTGAATTTCAGAAGGCACCCCTGATCTAATCCATTTGGTTATAAAGTGGCTTTGTAGTATAGTATACTGTAACTCAATATCTCTCTCGCTCGTGTTATTATTGTTACGTCTGTCAATTAAGGTACAGTCGTCTACGGCAAAGCGACAGAAATTCAGGAGACACAATGAGTCATAAGTTGTCGAGACAGAACGGTAGGCGAGGACAGCGACTGGATAGAAGATCAGATTTCTATTACCGGTTTTCTCAAAAACAGTCGCCACAGAGCTATGCATAGTCTGCGGAGACGACCAAGAGCAAGAGGGTCGAGTCTTCATGAGGTGGAATCAGTCTAGCGAATATGGACACTGGTTGTGTCTACCATCAACTGAGAATCCCGCTCGGTTACGTATACTATACCAGTGCACGTGCACTATCTACGAGTAAGATATAAATAAAATAAAGAAATAGAAACTAAAATTTTAAGAATTTCAGGAACCTCCTTGGACAGGGCCAATAAGTATTGGAAGTGGAGGAACAAGTATTATCAGTAATATTATCAGCAAGAATCCGGCCTCGGCAGAGTCATGATCATGATCATCATCATCATCATCATCATCATCATCGTTCCATGGAGTCACGTCCAATCAGAGAATTGTCATGAGTGTGGCAATGTCAGCCACTGTCACTCGTGCTTCCAGAGTGCCTGTGTGAAGCTTGAAGGTAAATTCTGGAGCTTAAAGAGAATTACTAGGAACGAAGAAAGGAACTGAGGAGACAGACTATCTTGTAATGCTCGATACGTTTCTCGAATGTAGCGAAGTTCGGTATTTAAAAATAGACACTTTTATCAACTCCACTATCCACGGGCGAAGATGCTAACAGTGAGAGAGGACGAGGAGTCGAGATGAAGAGAGTTCTAAAAGAGAAAGGAAGGATAGGACAGAGATATAGACAGCCAGTATATATTATGATACCGGGGAAGAAACCTGAGAGCTAGAGTGCCGGCGACGTTGTATCGCTCTGCGGGTTTATATTTATACACACCGGTCGGCTTATAATAGCAACCCCGGCTTCCCATTTGTGTGAAATGCATGCATATACCTTGTCTTAGGTCAAGCACTGACTACTGTAATTAAACCAAGGACCGTATCGTTCTTCTTCCATCGGTAGACTTTCTTCTAAATCTTTTATTACATTTTTCTAACTTCATATGTGACCAATGATTGTTGACTTTATTTTTGTTTTTCAGAGAAGCGATTCAAGAGAATAAGAGAGAGAAATGTTTAATATTATTTTGGTACAGTGGCAGCAATGTCGATAGCCCTTATGGAATGCCAACCGGTTTTTCAATCTTATTTGTTTCCAATGACTTCAGCAAACGTGCCGGTTGGCAGAAGAACCCAGGAACTATAGAAAATGAAAGGGTGACACTTTGTGTTAGTACATTGACGCACCATTGACAATGGTAATATAAAGGGTCGAATTGACAACCCAATTCCACAGAGAGGCCCTGCCCCGGTATAAATACCGTGACGTGAAATTAGAACGGGTCTCCAGGATATATTTGTCGACGGCAGCATCCTGGACTCGTGTAACGAGACAATCTTGGATTGACTGCTTTCAGTATCTCGAAATAGATGCCAGTAGTGAATTGACTAAAATTGGACATGGCTACGTAGATACAGGCCTTCGCTAGGAACA
>JARQSV010000547.1:162553-178144 GCA_030142285.1 Calameuta idolon | reverse complement strand
ATTTTTGACACAAGGGAGGGAGGAGGATGCACGTCGATACGAAATAATTAATATCAATTAAAAAGATTCTTATACGGCATGACTAAATGAAGGGGGATATATTATGTATTTCTTTTTAGTTTATTCTTCTTCTCCTTGCTCTTCCTTTCTTTTGCACTATATGCACTGCACGCTCTGTGGATAATAAATTATTTATTATCAGTTGCAAGCATTTCGGTGTTCAAGTAGTATGTTTCTACATGAGAATTCTTCTCTGTATTATTTTTGTTGTTGTACCTTTGAACTCTCACAATTTCTAGAAAACTCTTCCTGTTGTATGTTAGGGAGACATTGATCGTGCCGAAGAGGTCATCACAGCTGGACAACAATTACTCTCCGGCAGACATCAGTGTCCTGCTGAAGTTGTGGAACCGAAGTGTGCTGAGTTACAGCGAGTTTGTACTATCCTTAGTCAGAGACTTGAGAGAAGATTGCATACTTTGAGCAAGTGCAGGGAGCTCATGGAACGTATTGATAAGGTCAGTGGACATTATTTAATATTTTTTTCAAAGATCAGAAAAGTCTATTGACTATTTATATATTTTTTTTAAAAGGCTAATACCTGGTGCACTCGTGGAATCGAGTTACTGGCATCTCAGAACAGCACAACTCCACCGGATCAGGCTCTTCAGGAGTTACAACAACTTATCGAAGCTGCTGAAGAGTTTCATCATCCAAGATGCATCTTCCAAGACTCCATTACACCAGAAACTAAGGCTCTCGTTACTCAGGTGCGAATTAAACTTACAATTACGTTATGGCGTTTTAACGACTTCCGGCCAATATCCTAAAAGCGTTTATTGTCCTGGGTAGGTCCTGCAAAGGATAGAGGACGTTTCATTAATGTGTGACAAGAGGATCGCTGCTTTGAAGCAACAATTGGTTAAACCGGCGCGACCAGTTCAGACTGTAACACCAGAACCAGCAAAACCCATACAACCAGCACCGCAAACCGTGAAGCCAGGAAGAATCTTGAAGAAGGCGAATACCATGCCGAAGGTAGTGAGTGTAAATTATGTTTTCTAAATGATCTAGATCAGTGGAACCGAAAATAGTGTAAAAATTGTATGTCTTTTATGTCAATTGTACTCAAGATGGAGATGGGTCCAATAGAAGCAGAAACTTCATCACCGGAAGGAGAAGCTAGGGACGTGGAAGTCTTAAGACTCAAGCGTGGCCACGTTCTTGCTGAGCTTGTGGAAACTGAGAGGATTTACGTGGCTGAATTAGGTTCGATTATAAAGGGTTACAAAATGGAGTTGAACAACGAAGCTATGGCACACCTGATACCGGTGCCTCTGGTAGGAAAGGCTGATGTTCTCTTTGGAAATCTGGAAGAGATTTACGTCTTTCACGGTGAGACGTTTCTTCGGGATCTTGAGAATTGCATCACAAACACGGAATTAGTGGCTCTTTGTTTTGTGCAGAGGGTAAGCAGAATGCTTTTTATTATACAAACGGATACTATGAAGAGATACAAAGTATTTAATATTAATTTCATCGCTTCCTTTCACTCTAGAGAAAAATGTTCTTCAGGCTGTACAGTTATTACTGTCAAAATATTCCAAGATCAGAGAGGTTGCGCGAACAGATACAAAGCGAGCCTCAATTTTTGAATACTTGTCAGCAAAAATTAGGCCACAAGTTACCATTAGCTGCATACTTACTGAAGCCTGTTCAGAGAATAACGAAGTATCAGCTGCTACTCAAGGATTTATTGAAGTACAGCGATGAACCACTTTGCTGCACTGAGTTGCACGAAGCTCTCGATTGCATGCTGGTCGTTCTGAAGTGCGTTAATGACAGTATGCATCAAACTGCAATAACTGGGTTCGGTGGCGATCTTGGAGTTCAGGGTGAGCTCCTATTGCAGGGTTCCTTTAGCGTTTGGAGTAGTAGTAAGAGGGAACGACGACTCAGGCTAAAACCATCTCAGAGGCATATATTTCTGTATGAAAAAGCATTGATATTCTGCAAGCACAGTAAGCCACAAGCACATAACAAGGCCACTTACCACTTCAAGAGATACTTGAAGGTATTTAAAGAAGCGCAAGGGAATGCTATTAATGAGGATCTGAATATGAGTTTGAAGAAATGTCCTATTTTTAAATTAGATGTCGCAGGTTGGTTTGACGGAATCCGTAAAGGGAGACGCAAGAAGATTCGAGATCTGGTTACAGGGCAGAGCGGAAGTGCATACAATACAAGCACCCAGTATAGATGTGAAGCAGTCTTGGGTCCAGCAGATCAAGGGTGTTCTGATGTCTCAATTAGCTGAGCTAAAGGGCAAGCAGAACACCGCTCTGGGACAATCGAATCACAAGTACGTTTCCAGTACTGCTTACTATTCGTACGAGGTGACCGAATCGGGACGTTTCAGGCCGCTGCGACAAACCATCTCCTGGGAAGCACAAAGCAGTGTCTCAGGATCCCTCAGGACGCTCTCCGTAGACGGTAGCAGTGTGATTTCACACATAACCGATGTTTCTCAATCTACCGAGGAAGACGTTGCCTGGAGTTCGGAGAACAGCAATACCGACGACGAGGATACCTTTGGCGAAAACCCTGGACCAGCACCGGTGAGTATTGTTTTCCAATCACCAATTGCATTCTGGTATAAGCATATGTATTTGCCTTACCCCTATATGTATGTACCTTATTGATTTGACAATCTCCACGGTCTCTTCATTTTCTTCAGGGTGGAAGGTTTGTCGCCCTGGCTGACTATTGTGCCGTAGGCCAATCTGAGGTCACCATGAGAGAGGGCGATAACCTTGAACTACTTAAGGTTGGCTGCGCCGGCTGGTGGTTTGTCAAATTAATTGGTAGCAACGTTGAAGGTTGGGCACCGGCTGCCTACTTGGAACCGATAAGCCGGAAGACGTCGCGCAGCTCCCAGTCAGTGAATAGTCAGGAAGCTATGTGAAATCGGCGACTAACGCACTAGGTCCGTCTGGTGTGTTAGGCAGCAGTAATATTTGACCGTGGGAAACGGGAAACGCATCGAAATTAATTCCTCGCGGGAATTTAATGAAAAAGAAGAAAATAAGAAAACCATTACGACATTCCGGTGAACCATTCCACTGCGCATACTCTGACAGTTTGGTATGAGGTAAGTCAGAATCGTCAACAAGAAAGTCAAGATTGCGGAAAGGGTGACATTCCGGAAGATGTGTGGGAAGAAAAATGCGATCCGATGGATCATATTAGCTATGGCCATATTGCCATTCTAGAATTTCTAAGTCGAGCACGACCAAAAAAGATATATGAATAATGTAGAGGGCGAGTGAGAAGTCGAACTTGTTCTAATGATCTACGTGCATATTATTATTTTGTCACTCGCTCCAGGGTCTGAATTTTTGTTTCATTTTTCGTTAACGACCTCACAGATTTTTGAGGACGCGACTACAATGAAAAACAAAAAAATTGAAAGAATGATAAAACGAGTAGACATTAGGAGATAAAAAATGAAAACATAAAGAGCTGACACCAAGTATCACGCAATATAATATGTACAGGGCTATTCAAATGGAACACATTGAACATATTTGATAATTGTTTAATGAAACTGAGCAGCCCTGTATTCGTACACGTATTTATTATTGTCCCATAGGACGCGCGAGTCCTGGACCGCTGATCTTTTTCTGGGAGAACACCTTTTTAGCTGATATACATATATTTATAAGACAATAATCTTGTCCACCGTTAAAATGGATATTAATCAACTTTTTGGCTGTATGCAATACAAGGGAATGTGTTGAAGAATTCGAAAAAAGATTGGAAAATAAAAAATGTCATACAAAAGACGGCGATACTAGTGCACGCCATGTTTTTTCGCCTAAGGGTTGTAAAATAATCAGGATACCGCAAAAGACCGTCGCATTTCCCATAGAGGATGCCACGAGAGTACCTTAGGGACGAATTCTGCCGGTGAGAATATAGAAACTCTTCGTTGCAAATGGGGAAAGCACTTATAACATGTAGCAGTGCAAACTTATTGTTAATTCGACTGCAGCTTCTCCATGTATGAACATAACGGTTCCTTTTTGTCGTTCCTTCAGAAAGCCTGCGAATAAATGAAAGATACGCTATATTATATTTTTGCAAAGGAGAGAGACAAAGAAAGAGAAGAAGGAGGAGAAAGACAGAAAGAGCATATTATACTCTTTGGAACGAGCAATGAGTATTCAGGAATGTATTAAGGAGAGGGTGGACGAGGAATAGTATCTGAGAAAGATTGTATGAAAAACTCCAAGACAGATTCTATATAATAATAACAACAAGATTAATAATAATACTCACCGTCAGGAATCGTTCTGCACTTTTTCGACTAGTAGCTTTTCATTAATAATATTGAATAATAGTGGCATCCATGCGTAATAATCCCAGACAGCACATAAATCCTAAAGTCGTCTTTTAGGATGCCTAAAGACAACGTCTGTTGCATTGGACGTTTTTGAAACGATTTTGGAGCAGTATGACTTGTTTGGAAAGTATATAAGTAGAAGAATCCTCTCCTGGTAGCTGATACATCCAAGATGTATGCAGATATGAAAATAAAGAAAATGTCAAAATTGTATAATAAATTTAAGAAGAACCGTTTGGGATAGTCAGGTCATTTACAGAAATATAATTAAGATTTTTACAAGACAGAATGGAAATTGCTCAAGTCGAACCGTCGATAAAAGAATTGGATGTCTGAATATGCAACATTAGCAATTTCTCATTAACGAGCCAAGATTGATTAAAAGTTATTGAAAGAGGTCGAGGGGAAGAAGATTGAGGAAATGGAGGAGGAGAATATTATTAATACTGAACATCTTTAACGTGTCCTAATATCCATAGTAACAGTATGAATATTCAAAATACATACAGAAATTTTCTCTGCAATAATTCTTATTACAATTTAACACTTTTTCATAAAATTGACTTACTTCCAGCATATGAAAGCATGGTTAACTGACAATTGAAAAAAGTAATATATCCGTTTGACATAAAGAATTAACACAGGCATCTGTTAGTATTTATTATTGTATGCATAATGATTTTCTTTTTCTGTCGACAGGCTTAATTACTAATTTATCTCGTTTAAGAAAATCATATAAGCATATCTGCTGTCGTTTTTGTAAGCGTTGAGGATTATGCGAGTAGATAACTATAACGCCTTCCCACCTTTCACGTCAAAGAGAAAGGTGTCAGACTTGACAATAATTGGGAATGGCCTGTCATTAATAATTGCAATAAAGTTTACCGCGTATTAGGAATTATAATAGTTATATTGACAAATCCGTTAGTCGTGTCTAGAAGATATTCTCCTGCTATTGTGAGACATGAGAAAATATTGAGAGAATAAACCAAGGAATTATTTGCGTTGGAGCCAGGGTAACAGTTTGCCTTCTGGTATGGAAGAATTTTCTAAACGAAAATGGACGCGACTTATCGGATGCTAGTTGACGTATAATAAATAATTAGAGAAGGAAAAATGCTTGTTTAATTAAATGGCGATTTGTTCTTTATTACGCCAACGCCAATGTGCAACAATCGTGTTAGTCAGGCTTGCGATTATCAATGTGTTCAATTTTTGAGTTTACAAAATTGGAAATGGGATGTTGCATGTTCTTTATAAATATTTCTTTTCATTTAATGCTGACGTGCTTATCACGTTGATTATATTCCATTTGGAATATTCTGTATGTAACGATGTCTTCAACTGTCGCATTAAATGTGTTTTTTAAGAAAGATTACTTTACTTCTGCGTCCGCTGTTAAATAGGCGGACAGTTAAGTGTTAAAAAAAAACAATTATAATATTGATTTTGTGCGTTCTCTTATATAATGTAACAGGAAGTATATTGTTTAGGCAGGAGATTTTAATAATATTTTTTTTTTTTTATATTGCCTCCTCCCTGTTCGGATTGCAGAGGTGAGGAAAAAAAGAAATGATAAATAATATTACATCAAAATATAATCCCTCTCGCAAGCTTCTGACTAATTGATGGGATGTAAGATAATGTATGGATGATAAGTTACATATATGATTATATTCATCTTACTGATGATAATCAGTTACAGGAGGATGTAACTGATAAATACTAGAGAGGTAATTTATTCTAGATATCCTAGTACAAAGAGACATTGTTTTTTGATAGATTTGTATTATTTATACGATATGGCAATCGATATGTTTATTGTTTCAGTGTAAATAGATAAAATATGTCCATTGTACTTTGTACATGCCAAGAATTATAAGTCCCAGCGTTTATGACTTTAAGTCCAAAAGAGAAGAAATTTCTTTATTGTCGCTATACGCCAATACATTTTTATAATTAATTTATAGCTGGATTATTCTATACTTATAATTCATATTTCTATAGCCTGTTCAAAATACAGTGGACAATAATTATATAGAATAAGCTGTGGCAGAGATGAATCTTGTAATTGTTATAAAAGCTAAGCGAAGCTTTGTAAATAAAGGACCACAGAATTATCATGAGAATTGTTTGTGGAGAATTTTTGGATAGTTTTAAGTGAGAAAAAGTATTCTGCCTCTGGTTTTCTAATACTTTGCTCTTGTCATCTTCTCTAATAGGTATTATTTTATCTTTGAAATGATAACCACCAGGGTATAGAGTTTACATAAAAACGCATACCAGACGGAATCAGTCGTGTGGAAAGTCTCATTCACATCAGTGCCTGCCATTTCTAGTTCATGCTCGTGGCGGGCCGATAGTTTGATTCGCGATAATTTTTGTACAACTCTTATTAATTACATAATTACTTTGTAGAATTTAAACGATATTTAATAGAAATGGCACCTGGAACAGCGACAGTACCTAAGGAGAAGGTGGAAGTACCTTCTCGTGGAATTAATGCTGTTTTATTGGGACCCCCGGGTAGTGGCAAAGGAACTCAGGTATTCGATTTTACCTCGATATCTTAACTTATCTTTTGTTTCTTATAATTCTTAATTATTAAAACATGTAGCTATTTGTTATTTACCTTGTATATTTGTAAAGCATGTGGTTGGGGTTGATGCATACATACTTATATTTCAGGGTGAAGAATAGGGGCTTTTGAGGTTATTTCGTTATGTGATCGATATGCTCATCTTTATTTTATTTTATTTAGGCTCCTTTGCTCAAGGAGAGATACTGTGTATGTCATCTATCCACTGGAGATATGCTAAGGGCAGAGATCGAGTCTGGATCGGCTCTTGGTGCTCAGTTGAAGAAGTTTATGGATGAGGGAAAGCTCGTCAGTGATGAATTGGTTGTTAATATGGTTGACAAAAACTTGGATAAACCTGAATGTAAACGAGGCTTTTTACTTGATGGATTTCCTAGAACCGTTCCGCAGGCTGAGAAGGTAATATTTGCATGAGGATGGATATAAGGAAATATGAAAGGAATATTATACGCGAGGTCCCCCTTCCAGCTAGACAGTATGCTTCAGAAGAGGAAAACGAAACTGGATGCTGTTATCGAATTTGGTATCGATGACAATCTTTTGATGAAAAGAATTACAGGAAGGCTCATCCATCCTGCCAGTGGACGCTCATATCACGAAGAATTTGCACCGCCAAAAGTTAACATGAAGGATGATGTAAATATGATTACAAATACTTGATCGAGATTTTATTCATTTCTTTTAATGCGTTATATGGTATCTCATTCTATCTCTGATAACTTATTTTCATGACCTTGAGCTTCGCACATTTAGTGAAAATTGTCTGTTCTTAATTTAAAAACAAAATCTTATCTGTTTTGATACTTTTACCCATTGTAGAATAGGTTGCATCGGTTCTTATTTTTTAATTTTTGTTAATAATTTTACCAGGTCACTGGCGAACCACTGATCAGACGATCAGACGACAACGTAGAAGCGCTTAAAAAAAGATTAGTGTCGTATCACACCCAAACGCAGCCCCTAGTGGATTATTACGCCCTCCAGGGTATTCACAACTATGTAAATGCAGCTAAGTCAAGCGAACAAGTGTTCAAGGACATCGATGCAATTTTCATGAAATCCATCAAGCAGAATGAAAAGAAGAACTTCTTCAGTAGATTCTTCTAGGAGGCATCTATACCGGCGACACCAGCACCTCCCATCCTGTTACCCATCCTGTTCTCTGAAAACATGCAAGGCCTCAAATTACGACATTACAGCGATGTTATACCTTCATTACTATAGAAATAGTAAGGTATCCTTTTGAATTCTAATATAAATAGCCCGTGCGTTTGATATCCTCGATCGCAAATATCCATATGCAATAATTAGAACCATATGAAATAATTCTTTCCAATTAATGGGTGTCTTGTAAATCATCAGAGATTTTAACAGGTCGACTGTTGAGGATTCGAGAGGTAGACAATATTTATAGAATATGATAGAAACATCGAATGACGCACAGATATTTTATATCTTTTTTTTTAAGTACGTACTTGCGTTTCTATTATTTGGATGGTGTTTTGTTTTTCAATTCTCACAAACTTTATCCATTCCCACAACTCCAGGACGGTTCCTTATACATGCTTATATACTTGATATATACACCAATTACAAAGCGAACCGCAAATATATTAAGATTAGATAGAGCTTAGAAAATCCTAAAGAATCTTCGGACGGAGAGAAGTACACGGGCACCTCTGATACATCTAAGTACTATAGTAGAACGTTCGTAATACGAAAGTATATCACTACGAAAGTACGAATATTATATCACTGTACAATACTATTTTAGATAAAAAGGGAAAAAATAGATGGGATATATTCTGTTATTTGTTATATTGTACCGCATCACCAGTTATCCCGAAAGACTTGAAAAAAGTCATGTAGATTTGAAGGGAAGATAAATTGAATAAAGATTACAGTGCGAACCGAGAGATATGGAAAGTTTTGAAACAACATGGACGTGACCTATTGCCTTACCGTCAATTTATTTTAATGAATGATTTTGAGCTAATAAGTGTCATGTTGGTTGTGTGATGTATTGCGGAGAGCCAGGCGGTTTCAATTACACGACACTAGATGGCGATATTGTGTCTGATTGTATACGCTGTTTGCGAATATGTGAATGTACCCGCGGTATAAACAAATATGGCTGTTTGCTCCATTATTTTCTGACAGAAATGTAATATTCACGACTTAACATTGCCATTAAACTAATGGAGCAGATAATTTGACATTGCATAAATAATGAATTTTATTGATAACAACGAGTTAATGTGATAATTGTACTTAGAAGAAATTATTGCAACAATTACTTTAGCTTGATATGTCATACGTTTGAATTGAATGCAATTTTGTGATAGTGGAAGGATTATTCTCATAGATTTGATTGTATTAATTGTGAACTACGATTAACAGCTCTTAGCTGTGTACAAAAATGTTTGTGTATTTGAGCAAAAAGATTGCTATACCGAACAACTTTCGCCTGAATTGTATAGCATGGAATCAGAGACAGGGATTCATCGCTGTAGGAGGAGAAGATGGTCTTTTGAAAGTACTTAGAGTCGAATCGAATACAAGCGGTCCTAGTAGCGATGGGAAAACAAGAGGTCTGGCTGCAGCGAGTAACTTGAGTATGAATCAAACATTGGAAGGTCATAATGGACATGTACAGGTGGTTACATGGAACGAGGAGCATCAAAAATTAACGTCGAGTGATCAGCATGGCGTTATAATAGTATGGATGCTTTACAAAGGATCCTGGTATGAAGAAATGATTAACAATCGCAATAAGTCTGTGGTTAAAGGAATGTCCTGGAGTTCCGATGGTCAAAAAATTTGTATCGTGTATGAGGACGGTGCTGTGATTGTTGGATCTGTCGATGGAAACAGAATATGGGGAAAGGAACTGAAGAATACTTCTCTTACTGGAGTACAATGGTCACCAGATGGAAAACTTTTACTATTTGGTCTGAAAACAGGTGAAGTTCATCTCTACGATAATCAAGGTGTATTCCTTATGAAGCCCTCATCGATATTTGGAAATTCTGGACAAACACAAACTATCGTAGCTCTCCATTGGTATGATGGCAAGAATGGCTATGTCGCCCTAGATTGCCCAACGCTGGCTATCTGTTATCAAAGTGGCAGAGTACAATTAATGAGAAACGAGAGTGATGACAACCCTGTCGTCGTAGAAACAGGAATGACAGCTGTTTGGTGTTCCTGGAACAACAGTGGATCCTTACTAGCAGTTACTGGTTTATTGCCATTATTAACCAATGGTGAGAAAAAGGACACTAACTTTATACAATTCTACACTCCATTTGGCGAACACGTGAGGACTTTAAAAGTTCCTGGTAGAGAGGTTACCTGTTGTGCTTGGGAAGGTGGATCACTCAGGGTAGCCCTGTCCGTAGACTCCCATATTTACTTTGCCAATATACGGCCAGACTACAAGTGGACTTACTTCAGCAACACAGTGGTATTCGCCAACGAGAGAATTACAAAGGATGGCGTCTGCGTCATCTTCTGGAACACCACTAATAATTCTTGCTGCACAAAATACGTGCGTTCTCTCATCTCCGTCGCTTCTCAGGGAGAACACTGTGTCCTGGCAACTAGAAACGAAGCTAATCAAGGAATGGAACAATTTGCATTGATCGTGTGTAACACCATAGCCACTCCGATAGATACCAAGTACCTGGACCTGGAACCTCTATGGATAACCATGACAAGTAATACTGTTATAGCAGCTTCTAAAAATAATTTCATTCTATGGAACTTTCGAACGCCACGAAATTCTGCGTTAAATGCCGGCAGAACTCGAAGGGACAGGATCTACCATGTGGATGACACTCCTACAGGTGTTACAGAAGTCATACAGGACTTGGATAGAGATAGAACTTTTGAAACTCCTGTGAACACTAAAGCTACTGTTGATCCTATTTGTACTATATGTTCTACGGAGAAGATTCTCTTGGTTGGTAGAGAATCTGGAATGATACAGTGCTATTCTTTACCTCAAGTGACATTGACAAATAGATATAGTACCAATGCGAGGCCATGTAAAATGGCAGTCAATTGTAATTCCACCAGAGCCTCCATAATAGACACTTCTGGTATCCTGACCATGCTGGATTTTGAAAATCAGAAAGGATCTGGTGATAGTGAGGATTGTAGTAAATTTGAAAGAAAGGATGTGTGGGCAATGTGTTGGGCTCAGGATAATCCTACTCTGTTAGCAATCATGGAAAAGACAAGGATGTATGTTTTACGTGGTTTAGATCCCGAGGAACCGATATCCTGTTCAGGATACATCTGCTCCTTTCATGATCTAGAGATCAGATGTGTACTACTAGATGATCTGATGCAACATCCGGATGACACAAGACCAGATCACATCCTGGACCTTGAAGTGAAATCGTTAAGAGACACTAGAGAACTACTAGCCAAAGTTGGTCTGAAGGAGGCCAATAACTTCATCCAGGATAATCCTCACCCTAGATTATGGCGTCTGTTGGCAGAATCTGCCCTGAAACAACTGGACTTGGAAACTGCTGAGAATTCAATGGTACGCTGTACAGATTACCTAGGGATTCAGTTCATTAAACGTCTACAAAACATTCATAATGATCAGCTGAAACGCGCTGAAGTTGCTGCCTTTCTGGGTAACTACGACGAAGCTGAAAAGCTTTATCTTAATTTGGATCGTCGTGACCTAGCTATTTCTCTTAGACAAAAGCTTGGCGACTACTTCCGGGTGGTGCAGCTCATGAAGATGGGTATAGGAGGTTCCGATAAACAGATGGAACATGCTTTCAACAAAATTGGTGACTTTTTTGCAGAGAGACAAAACTGGGATGGCGCAAGGGAGTATTATGAGAAGGGTCGAAATCTGGAAAGACTTATACAATGCCATTACAAATTAGAAGATTACCACGAACTGGCAGCAACCGTTGATCAGCTTCCCGACAAGAGTCCAATCTTGAAGACAGTAGCGAGAATGCTGGCCTCCGTGGGTATGTGTCCCCAGGCAGTAAACGCTTATATAAAATACGGCGACGTTAAGCAAGCAGTAGACACCTGTGTCAGATTGAATCACTGGGACCAAGCTGTGGAATTAGCAAAAACGTACAAGATGGTCCAGATTGGGGACTTATTAAATAAGTATGCAGAGCATCTTTTATCAAACGGCAAGAGACTTCAGGCTATAGAATTATACAAGAAGGCAAACTGTCATCTCGAAGCAGCAAAATTACTCCTCAAGCTAGCTGAAGAAAAAGCTAAGGAAAGAAGCAATCCTCTCAGGGTAAAGAAGATTTACGTTCTGGCTGCTCTCCTCATAGAAGATCATATCAAGAATACACCAGCTCTCAAGGGTACCAGAAGTAACGTGGTGATGGGTCTGACTGAAAGTAATGAGGATTCCAAGGTTATCGAAAAAGCATGGCGCGGTGCAGAAGCCTACCACTTTCTTCTTCTAGCTCACAGACAGCTTTACAATGGAGAATCAGATGCTGCGACGAAGACATCCCTTAGGTTGAGGGAGTACGAGGACATTCTGGATTCAGAAGACATTTATTGTCTGTTAGCATTGTCCAGCTGTCTCAATAGAGCTTTTGCAACCTGCTCCAAGGCTTTTATAAAACTTGAATCCCTAGAGAAGATCCCCGAGTCCAAGAAAGAAGATTATGAAGATCTTGCATTAAGTATCTTCACTAAGTACAGTCCTAAGGATTCTCGCAATTCCAGGACCGAATGTGTCAACTGTGAAACCATGGTACCTGATTGGTGCGTCGCATGTCCCAATTGCTCATCCAGATTTCCGGCCTGCGTCGTTTCCGGAAAACCTTTAATGGATCTGACTACAGCCTGGGTCTGCACTGTTTGCAGACACTACGCAGCCACTGAACGTGACGTTGTTAATATCAATGCTTGCCCACTTTGCCATAGTACCATAACATATATTTAAGGAATGGCGTCGCGACGATGCTCTGAATACTTAAAACTAGATTGTATTTACACGTAGACACGCAACACATGAGGCCTTATATGATTTTTAACGACTAAATAGTATTTACAGGAAGTCAGTATTATATAACTCAACAATTAGTATATTTTGATCACAAGATTACCCTAACTTTTAAAATTTAATTAAGATAAGTTGTCTATGTTATGCTCACCTACATACACTGTAGTACAAATTCAATCCGTCCGATTATTGTTAGATGTAATTTATATTATCTATGAAGACATATATATACACACACATATACACACAAGTATATAATGTATTGATAAAGTAAACGCGTTTCCTTTCTCTAAATACATTCCATAGTAATCGTAGTAATCAATTTGCTTAACAACGACTCACTGCTCTTGAACCAATGATAAATTAGAACGATAAATGTATATAAATACTCTACAGAATATACAATTCTAAACGCAGACAATAATAGATAAAGAGGTACACGTATCTCCAATGAATTTTCAAATACCTAATGAAATCTAACGCGCCAGCCGCGAGTTAGGCGATACCATATAAGTTATCAAGACGATAGAAGCAAATGTAAAAGTATATATATCTCTACAGTCTCATTCTATCAAGTGCATTCAAAATTGAATCTTTAACGACCTTGTTTTACGTCCCAAGAATTAGCCCGAAGGCAGATAAACTTTCATAATTTCTCATCGGAAAGCGAGAGAGACAGAGAAAAATAAACCAAAAACGTTCAGAGGCTTCTTTAATTCCATCCTAAGACGAGCTATCCGAATTAAAACGTGGCCGCCATTACGTTATCTAAAATTATCATTGAAAAATCATTTGGTATAGTACACATATCGTTTCGTAATTTGGCCTTCATCATTTCGCCATTGCACTCTGTCCGTATTATAAAACAAACTACCACAAGCACCACGTGAAAGTTCAGCGCAGAGATTCAAAGATGCGAAGTGATGGTGTAGAAGGAGATTTTACCCAGAATGCCTTAGGGGCCTTGGTACTTGAGTGCGCATGCGCATTGGAACCGACCCTGTACCCGTCGTAAACGCTCAGTCTGGCTCAGTCCGTCTCCTGAGTACGTGGGGAGAGGATCGCGCGGTTGCCTCCGCTCCACGTTCTTTTTAGCCACTGCCACCACGGCTAGCGTTCTGATAGGATTAAGTACACGAGCGTCCTGCTACGTTTCCTCCGACACGCTGTATTTATTATCCGACGAAAACGCGAATGTTTACCTAAACGTGTAACTTTAGACTTAAGTGTGTTACTTCGATACAATTATTGTGTGTGATTATGAGTGCTCTGTCAATCCTCCTGTGCGTGCTTGTGACGCTGAGCGTCGCGACGACGGACGCTGCATGGCTCAAGTGTGACGCTGTCAGGCCCTACTTCGAGGCACAGGGCTTTCCACCCAGCGATATACCCAAGGATCCTATCTCATGTGAGTCAATTTTTTTGTCTCCAAGGTTACCGAGAAAAATTACTTAATATTCCTTCTGAGATACGTGCCACGTTTTGTTTAGTCTGTCTGCCAGGAAAATACTGTTGATACTTTTAGATACTGTTTATTAGATGTTGCATTGACTGATTGTAATTGCAAGTTTCATACATTCTTTGATTTTACTCGATTTACCTAGAACGGCGTGTGTTAACGTTACGATTTTCGTTTGTTCCTTCAAAGAAACGTCATTCTAAACCGAACCAAGAGTCACGTGTATTTTTTTTATTGACGTTCATTACAATCCTTAGTCTCGGTCTGAACTGTCTCCGTCACTTTTCATAGCCGTCTGTACGGTGTTATGATTTATCATTAAATGAAAGTAGTGTCGTGCTTCTAGAATTTTATTACCAAAGAAAAATTACACAGCGAACAGCCGGTACTTTGTTCTGGAGTCTCAAAGAAAAACAATACGAAAAAAAAAATCGACACAGTAATAACGGTGAAAGAGAAATTCAGTGAGTGCAAGCAAATAATTAGCCATTTCTGATAACACTTGAACGCAAAGAGGATTTTCATTTTGCTTTGAGTAACCTGAAAAAAAAATTGTTCGAAACTATCCAGACGATCGAGGAGGGGGAAAAAAAATGGTGACAAGTCACGTCGCTCGTAGGGCTTATATCGTTGAAATTTGAATAAGATTTCTTGACATACGGTAAAATGCTATCGGGTTATATTATCAATTTTCTATACTGGGCATGTAACAACATCTCTAGGATGTCTTATCGTTCACTCCATTTCACTCGCTGATAAGATCCAATTGCTGTTGGATCGCACTGAATTTCCACTCGATAGAATCCGAGGCAATTAGAATCAGGATACTGGGAGTCTGATTGCGTCAAATAATTTTGTTTATACTCGAAAACAAATATTTGCTACCTCCGTTTCTTTGTTTCTCGGGCACGCATTGCTATTTCCAACGAAATAACAGCATCTGCCCATTGCCGGCACAGACTCGTATCGCTGTATGCTGTAACTAAAATAACCAAGGGGGCGCATGGAGGTCTGAAGTTTTGACGGAAGGGCGGCCATTATCGATCCCCCTTAATATATTCGCGTTGCGTTTTGAAAAAGTTGCCACCCTCTTTCTAACCACCGCCCGTTAT
>JARQSV010000547.1:139828-158567 GCA_030142285.1 Calameuta idolon | reverse complement strand
GAGTATGCTTGACTATTTCAATGCCACACCTTGTTGGCATTTAAGGGCTGAAGGACTCTCGTTCTTTTTTCGGGGTAGGTCTCTATGACTGGCGCCGCTTTCGTAAAGTTCTCGCGCTTTCTTTTTTTCTTCTTCTTTTTTTTTTTTTCCACGGGAAAGAGGGGAGACACGTGCAACACCAGAGAAGCTGAATGAAAGAGAACGAACCCGTGCGTAATAGCGTGGGGGGTCGGATGGGGAATGGCGAGAGAGGGTGGGGGAAAAAAAAAATTGGACTGCGCGCTTTAGCCTTAATCTTTTTTTTTTTTTTCGTTTAGAATTAAAATCTAACTAGTTCTTCGCTCGTAAGAAAATTTTACTCAGGTCTATCCAGTATCCCATATCGATTCGTGCGGCGCTTACCCCGTCACTGATTTTGACTCTATTATTTAATACGTATAAATCCCTGTGGTGTCGCGGGATCCTACGTACAGTGCGTGCGCGTGTGACCAGACGGAATTCACTTCTTTCCGAGGGAACGTAAAGTTTTTGGACCTCAGCCGTCCCAGGACCGGGCCAGGAAGTCGGTCTGCTCTGTATATGGTGAAAGTTGCACGTGGCCCCCGCCAATGTTCTGTTATCCCGCGTCTCTCTTCCTCCATACTTCTTCCGTCAGCTTTTTCCTTACCCTCTCTGTCGCTCTTCATTTTCTCACGCACGGTTTAAAAATATCCTTCGCGACACGCGTGCGTGCGGCACCCTGTATAATTCATCCAGCATCCACCAGCCACATGGTTGTTTATTATTTTCCCGTCCCTTCTCTTCTGCACTGCTTGAACTTTTTCCGTATACGCGCTCTCTCTCTCTCTCTCTCCCTCTCTCACTCTTGTGCACCTTCCCTGCGTGCTTCAAACGAAGAGAAGAAAAAAAGCATGTAACGTTCCCCACTGCCGCAGGTACACGTATAGAAAGAAACGGGGCTGAAAGGGACAAAAAAAAAGATAAAATGCAACCCTCGCCAAGGGGTAAGGCTCGATCTGATTTTCAAGTACGATTAAATCGTGCCCTTATGTAAATATTACGCGAAACTTCGTAATTCGATGGGGGCAGGGAGAGAGAGGGAGGAGGGGGGGGGGGGGACTAATAAGGGTAGAGTCCACCGGATGAACCAAGTAGTACAAAGTGATTATTAAAACGTGCGTGGCGCCTCGAGTCGGGGCTTGACTACCCTTGCCATGCCACCCCCTTGCCTGCCCCCGCCCCCGCCTCCCCCTTCCCTCTTCTTTTTAGAACTTTTTCCTTTTTTAACCAACTTTTTTTCTTCCTCTTTTTTTTTTACCTTCCTTCTCTCCTCTGCTCTCTCGTCTCGCTAAGTGAGTTCCCGTGCCAAAGGAAAAAGGTCAAACGAACACCCCCCCTCCCCCCTTCTCTTCCCTTCCCTTCCCCCGCCACATACCCCTCCCGACAATTCAGGGACCCTAACGTATAGCTACGCTTATCCCCGTTGCTGCTGTAAGGCTCTCATTAAAAAGTCATTAACATCTCGTCGGGCGATAATGAATGTGTTTTAGAAAAATTTTCTCGCGCACGCCAGACTTCACCCTCCAATCGGGATGCCAGGCGTCTAACCGACGTCTGCAGAGACCCCATAGTAAATGCCGTAAGTCTGTATATTATTTTTGTTTGCTTTGATTTTTGTTTTTTACTCCTTACGTCTCAACTTCTGTGTCTCTTTCTCTCTTCTTCCGGCCACGACCTCGGCCCCCCTTGTCACCCCCCGACCCTAAGTCGCCTTCACGCCCCTGGTTATCGCGGTACTACCTCCCCCCACCCCCTCCCCCTCTCCCCCACTTCTCATCCGTCATCGTCAATGCTTTTTTTCACATCATTGGCCAACCACTTCCTGCTACCGGGAAATACGAAGCCAGCCTCCCCCTGCTCCCCTTAAACCCCTTCGCAGGGGCGCACCCCGACTTTTGCGGCTTCCCGCATTGCTCGTTCTGTCCTTGCTCAATTTTCACGCCAATTTATGTCTGTGGTGGTCTATGATATTTTTGAAGAAAAAAAAAAAGAACATAACACGCGGTTCACGTCGTTATTGGTCAATTGACGTTACGAACGGAACGAATCGCCGATAGCGATGGTGTTATCGGATAAAATCTTTAACGTTAATTGTCATTTGCCTTTGTGCTATTGAATTCATTGTTATCTGGCCAATCGAGGTGCATCGGATGATACTTAACCCGTCAATCGGATTTTTACGGCGAAGCCAGTGTCACACGATGCGGTTGACCTGTCTAGCACCTGCCTGCACGTGTCTCGCGATTCGCGGAAATATCACACTAGCTTCATCCGACGGCTGATCGCTACGAAGAGATTCGTCTGGCTCTTCGAATCGCTATATATATATATATATATTTGATTCACGATGTACGAACGAATCAGAAACTTTGAGGGGTGATTGTCACGCGACACCCCGGATACGCTGCGCCCTGAACTACCATGTATATACATATATATATCTATATAGTCAATGCATATTATATATAAACATATGTGCACACACGAGCACGTGTTCAGTGGGAGGGATGTGTGCGCGTGTCAGGCACGTCATTCGCATCTGTCGTTTTCAACGAGCGATCGATAATTCCACCCTTCGCCCTCCTTTCGTCTCTACTACCCCCCCACCTCACCCCTCCCTTCCCCCCCTCATCGTACAGCCCTTCACCCACCCTGGTCCCGCGACCGTACACTCGGTACCCACTGAACTGAACTCAAACCTCTGCGACCCCCCCCCCCCCCCCCCTCTCCCCCCATCTAACAGGCTTTACGCTTTGGTCATTGTCCGATACCGCCGTTCATTTTTACTCTCTGTACCTAACACGGCAGCCGGTCCACAATCCCCCCCCCCCCCCCCATCCATTGTACAGGGTGTCGGACGAATTAACGGCGTAATAAATGCCATAGGAATACTCGAGGCGTGATTTGAGAAAAACAAATTTTTTCCCTCCCTCATATTTTTCTCCCTCTGAATTTCAAGGGTTGTTTTTTCCGACTCAATCAAATGGGTCCGTTCAATGCTCTTCAAGGATTTACGTCAGACGGATGAAGTCGACGGGGGCGGATTCAGGACGTTCGGCCTTGTTTTGGGGTTAAATTCACACGTGGTGTGACACGATTAGGTGTATGGAGGGGGGCGGGGGGGGGGGCTGACTGCATTCGATTCTCCGTCTATGACTCGACTTAAGCTTATACCACAGCGAAATTCGTAACGGCAGCAGTCAGAGACCGGTAGCCGGAGCTTCAACCCCTAACTAGGTCTCTTGGTTCGAGCGACGGGTCTTCTTGCGGCAACGTGGTTGGCCGACATGGCAAATAAGCTGCGGACACACAGAGTCTCCTCCGACCCGTAGACCGCGAGTTTACACACTGCCGTTGCCGTGGTCGCCCCCCCCCCCCCTTCCCCTCCGCCCCAAGTCCCTCTTCACCATTCTGACTTTACCTTTTGCCTCCGCGCTGGAATGCTGCTGATAAATAAACAAATAGATAAACAGGGTCTTGCCAACTTGCAGGACGGCCTCCTTGGTTATTCTCCCCGGAGAATACATGTACCCATCCACTTCTGTCTTCTCCCTTTTACCGGCTCGCACTGCACTGGTATATAACGTCCGCACGAATAGTATATATGTATGCCCTATACATTGTATATAAACGCTCCAAACGTACCAGACGAATCGTCTCCTAACGCGTATCGTCTTGGTGTTGCGTCGCGACTGCTGGCGCCCTCTACGAAATTCCGTACCTTCCCATGTAAAACTTGCGGATCTGTTCGTTCATCGGCCTCGCGGCATTTTCCAGACCCACCAGCACTTTAACGCAGTGGCCTCCAGAGGGGCTGCTCCTTTGCTACACGCGAAGGTCTTGTTTATAGGCTGAATAAGTCCGTGGCAGTAAGAAGCGCGCGGAATGCCGCCGCCAGCGCCCCTCGCGGACGCCGGGCGAACCTGGGGGCCGACTGGGGCGGAAAAAATAAGAACCAAACCCAGGAAACGTTGTTTTGGTAATTTCTGTCGCGTATTCGAGAAATAACGTTGCGCCTCGAGATAACACTGTTTAAGGCGAAGCGAGAGAGAGAGAGAGAGAGAGAGAGAGAGAGAGAGAGAGAGAGAAGTCGAAACGACGGATGAACGTGGTGCAGATGGAAGTATGGGCGGTCGGCGGGGGGGAGGGGGATGAATTCGGTTAGACGTCTCGGTCGTTTGGGTTTGAAATAAAATAAATAAATAAATAACGGCCACGTGGCCGCCAGACGTATTCCTAAAAAAGATATACATACCCAAGCGTTAGATTTTGTAGCAACTCTTAGCTCTCTTTCTCCTTGTCACTCTTACTAGCTATCGCTCGCTCTCTCTCGCTCGCTCTCCTTGGGTATCAATGGCCTTTCGGTGTCTGGTTCACGAATTTCGAATTTTTTTTTTCCCGAAGCTTAATTAAACACATCGATTCTCATTGGTAATTAACGTCGATTATCAAGTCACTCGGCGCAAACAGTCCGCCGATAAGAAGCAGTCGAGCTGTTTATGCTAATGAGGTAATACCGGGTGAGATTCTTAATGGGAATGAAATCGGGTTACAGCAGGATAGTCCAGTCGCGCGGACAATCGGTATCGGTAATGGTGATGAGTCGAACAAGGATAGAGTATCGAAAAACGAAAGAGATAAAAAAAAGTCATTCGTCTCTCTGGTGAATCTTCTTTTTAATCGACAAACGATCACAGAAGGCAGATCACGACGGATCGATCGGACCGATCTAATCCGATCAGACAGCAGCAATATCCGCCGCTGATCCGTTGTAGTACATATATATATATATAGATCACTGATAAATCGATCTGGTCTCTCTCACGTGTATGCGCATTATCTATATCTGTATAGGTGAAACTTTCGGATATATCGAGCGTGTGAACGAGAATTGTCGTAAGAAAAAAAATTTTTTTTTAATTTATTTAATCTTCGCTCTCTTTCTCTCTTTTAATGCACAGCTCGTTGCGCGACCTGCAAGGTTCGTTGACTATAGGTCATACGACACTTTTGTCATTGATTTATCGGTATCGATATCCTTGAGCAAGTCTTTTTGTCTGTATACGTATCCTATGAAATTTTGCTCTGTTCGCGTTGGTGTTTTGTAAAAAAAGAAAATTTTCTTTTTCCTTCTTGTCACTCTTTTTTTTTCTCTCTCTCTTAATCGATCGAACTTTTAATGACACGTCAGGCATGAACTTTCGCAAGGGTCCAATGCCGAGTGCGAATAAATGCCTATAATAATATCGCGCATCAAGAGGCCCCACCTCTATCGCTACTCTCAAGTTCCACGGGACTTTTCGCATTCCTCGGCGCTTTACTCTCCCTGCCTCGCCGACATTCCTGACGGTCTGGCTCCGCAGTAATTACCGGATATTAACCAGTAATTTATAGCCATAGGAACGACCCCGGGACCTGCCCTGCTGGAGCCACGAGGAAGTGACGAACGGGGTGGGGGGATGGGGTGGGGGGTGATCTCCTAGCAAAATTTTCCCCAATATCTCGTCCGTAGTAATTTTATAGATTTTTCAGTCACTCTGTCTGTCTCTCTCTCTCGCGGTATGATTCGTTCTCTCTCTCTCTCTCTCTGTCTCTCGTTCGCTACGGGCCAGTAAGTTCACACCGCGTACCGCCACCTGTTTTCCAGCTAATCGCTTACCTCATGAATATCCGTATGGTTTTTGTTGATTTAAAAAAAAAATTATTTTTTTTCTTTTCTTTCCACTTGAACCCACAGAGACATTTGCCGCTCTTTATCGTTTCGCGAATTTCCTTGGATTTCGTAAACGGAGAAATAAGACTGTCGCTGGTTTGAGGGCAACCACTTGCGTTTTTATTATTGGGCGATTGTCTTGCGGCTGTTCGAGGGATGATATTTTTGATTATTTTCCTTATACTCGTTTCAATTTTGTACCGTGTGGTTTTTTTTATGCGACACGTGACTGTTTTTGTTATTTATCGTCGAATTCTTTGTGGGAGGTTTTTTTTCCCTCCCCTTTGGGTCACTGTCATTTTTCTTGGACCAACACCCTTTGTCTCGGGTATTCTAATGGCCGCCGTAAATTTGATAAGAGGACGTCATCTGATAACGCTCGCAGCCGCAGAAGACAGCCCGCGCGCCTACTTTCGCCGTGACTGTCAATGTTTATTCGAAACAAGCTGTGAATATTTTATTTCATTTAACCCTTTGCCCTACAGTGGCATCGGCTAAGGCGACACACACACAGAGTCGTTAGTAACACATATTAATCTTGACAAGTGCTGGAGGATCATAGATACGGGGTGGTCGGGTCTACGAGTTTTCGGGGGGGTGTCGATACCGAGAGATAGCCTAGGCTCTTACTTGGTTAACGTAGTCCGTCGCTACTCGATAACCGATGGGAGCTTATTTTGTTCTTTTATGCAGCTACCGATTAGCCCGTCACGCATATTCGTGCTGATAAGATTTTTCGAATGTTTTCAAAATTCTTAGTCTAGGTAGTAACTTAGTGATTAGTCGGTCTTAAAGTCCCAGTGACGTCCCTCGCGTGACACAGTGTCGACATGATAATCCGAGATGGGTCCATCCTCCAGGATCCTCGTTAGGTCCATAACGAACCATCCGAGTCGTGTAATTACACGTGGCTGTAGTGATTTTGCAGAGAGGTTATTAGGCAACCGTACACACCGTGTATAAGCTGACTAATGCCCTAACCTCCCTTACGCGAGCGACATCAAACCCTTCGTCGCTTGTACGTCCCGTCGTTCGCAGTTCTCTTGTATACTTGTTCGGTTAATTGAACAGTTTCAAATTTACCGCGCTAATGATAACAGGAGTTCAACGCGCCACTGTCGCGCCACAGAGGGACCCACGGAGAGTCTGTAATTCGAATTAACTTAATTACGGTAACGATGGACAATCCCCACGTCTCACGTTCGTGACCTCCATCTTTAATCGTTTTCGAGGAAAAAAAAAAAAACCGTAAAAATTCAAAAGATAAATCATACCCGTCCCAACTGTCAGTACGGTATGGTGGGTTAGTACCATTTTCAGCCGCTAGGCGTAACCGTGCACGAATGTTCCGAAGTAATTGAGAATCGTATTTGTTACCATTGTGAAGCAGCACTCGACGCGGGAACAATAGCGCCGCCACCGGAAACTCATGCAAATTCATCGTTTCTTCCCGGTTTATCTGCAATTCTCTACCATTGTTGCTCTTCCCTGTCTTTTCACTTTACCCCAAACCAGTCTCTGGATCTCCGTTAAATTTTGTATATATATATATATATCTTCGACCCTCGCGCACACAGATTTTTACCGGCTTCAACATTCTACCTAGTCATCGTTCACTGGATCTCCCTATACGCACGTCTTCGAGACCACTGGGTCTCATTGTGTACGCTACCTTCAATACTTTCCCTAATGAA
Organism: Calameuta idolon; assembly: GCA_030142285.1. Taxonomy (NCBI): domain Eukaryota; kingdom Metazoa; phylum Arthropoda; class Insecta; order Hymenoptera; family Cephidae; genus Calameuta; species Calameuta idolon. The sequence goes on along the minus strand of JARQSV010000547.1, from coordinate 151,100 downwards.
TATACCCGAGGAGAATACTTGTTGGTAAGTTGTAATATAAATAAAAAAAATTATATCCGCATTTTTCTTTGACACGGTCATGAATTCTCGAACGCCCAAGTAATTAATTGGAACTTTGAAAGTGGGTCAACGATATCTCTTAGGTTTATTAGCCGACGCACGTGTGTGATTCCCGTGTAACCACGTGACCACGCTGATACGTTATACCTTGGAAATACTTGACATCTCGGGTCAAGTAGTATATTAGATGCGTTTGAGAACGACTTTGGTGGTACCTGGTACCTGGTATCCATGGTTACCAATATATATATATATATATATATATATATGCATATACATATATGCTTGATAACTATAAAGCTTTGTGCGGCAACGAGTACCTTTCGTACAAGCGTGAATTAATTATGGAGAAATATGGCGAGAAAAATTTAAATACGCTGACTACGTGAAGCGTTGATTGAAAATGCGGTTAATTGAAAGATTTTCGCTTAATTTTATTGAATATTCTCATACATTTTTTTGTTCTTTCTTTTTCTTATAAATATTTTATTTTTTTCTCCCTCTCTTTCTCTGTCTCTCTCTCTCGTTTCATTACCATCGCGCTCTTCAGGTGGTTTTGCAACGCTAACGATTTCGCGGGGCGAACCTCCCGGCCGGCTAATTGAGACCAATTGGAATACTAAACTAACTACCGTTGTGCATCCACCGATGCATTTGCATTAATGCATATAGAGGGTAGGGTAAGGCACAGTGCACATACACTGTCTGTATAACTATACCGTGTGGAGTCATATAGGAAGTAAATGCATGCACTCAGGGTTAAGATTGTCCAGCGGGGATTGCTGCCATTTTTTATTCTACCGGGTGAAAACAATATTTCGACCTATCGATCCGTCTCCACTGTCGTTATATAAATTTTCTTTTTTCTTTGTCAAACTCCAGCGAATTATTCGCACCATTATTATTCTACGTTTACAATCGCACGTATTAAACTCCAGGATTACTCTCTGGCGTGTAATCGTTTATACGAAATTACCTCTAAACGCGTTTCCCATACCATTCTGATATCTCTCTCCAATAATTCAATGACGTTCGAATTCCTGATAAGGGGATCCTCACGATCCCAAGAATCGTCGCGCTCCAAGATCAATGGATCGATATTAACGGATACCTAGAGTCACTCTCTACGCGTCTATGGGAAAATAGTCACATTACTATCCGTTCATTTTTATAATAAGATTTGACGATTAGATGCCATGTTTTATTTTATTTTAATTTTTTTTTTTAAGAAAATATACGTTATCATGTTTTCCGGAAATAGTCCATACAGGATACGGAATCTTGTTCTTAGACGGGGTCTCGGAACCCCTTTTGAGATCTGGCTGCTTGTATTCAAGCTCTGTGTACATACACATGGTCTGCGTTTCTTAGCTGAGTACTGTCTAACCTTTGTATACATACAGTCCACTGTCCAGAGTCTAGTGAGGTATTAACTCAGAGTGTAGGAGGTCTGTGCCATAGTGAGAGTGAGTGAGAGAGAGAGAGAGAGGGAGAGAGATAACAGGGGTGGGAGGACTAGTCGCCCATAGAAGCCAAGCAATGGCATAGGACGGAGTGTATATAACCCAGAGCAGAAGGGACTGCGGAGGCAGCCTTTTCGTGTCGGGTCTCAAATATTTGACCGGGTAAATTTATGTTCGGTCTGTACGTCCGCTTTCAACTCGCCGCGTGCAACGAAACCACCAGGAAGCTCTAATTACTCGTGAACGTGAATGCTGGCAGAGTCCCCGTCCAATCGATACCTCAGTCATGGCGATACTGCTTTTTTACCTGTAACTGCCGTACCTATTTCTACGTGCGTATTACCCCCAGGATGCGTCAGGTCTCTACGTTACCGACGGAGCTCACTATTTATTTAGATCGAAGGACAAACGTGTCTCTGCAGCTATGGCTACGCTTATGGGGTGTACTTTTGTTATTGTTCTCTTGATCCTCTGTCTTTTTTTATTTTCTTTCGTATAACGATAAGAATATTTGCGGCGGAACGGTTATACTTACGAAACAGGGTACGTGAATTGATCAAGACTCGGAATGTAAATAGCGAGGAGAAAGAGAGCGAGAGAGAAAGGGCGACTAGGCGGAGGAAGACGGGCGAGGTAAGGAAGGGGAGGGTCTGAAAAATAGTGGCTGTCTCGGGTGACTAATATACCTCAAATCCTGGAGAGAATTGCTGACGAAAAGTCTCCCTCTCGAAGCCCTGGGTTCTTCCTATGAGAAGGATTACGTATATATGTACGTATACATACATATATATATATATATATACATACTGGCCACGCGGTGCGTGACTGTGTACACATTCTGTAAGATAGAGTGAGAGAGAGGGATTCATGAGATATAAAACCGTTCTTTTTCTCTCTCGTTACTTCCCATATCAAAAGAAAGAAAAAGGAGTTTAGATAGTGATGACCAAGGAAGAAATAGCACTCCTCCTCTCTTTATCCTCTTTCTCTCTCTCTCGCTCTCTCCCTTTACTCTCTTTTACTCCCGCGGCATTCCTTTGCCTGTTCCAACCTGCCTTTGCCTGCCGCCAGTTTAACCTGCAGCCCAACACACTATTATGTCTGACCTGAGGCGCTCCCACATTTAACTATACATCCTACCTTAATATATGTATATGTGTGTATATATATATTATATATAGGATATATATATATATACACTCGGAACCTGTCCAGACACGAATTTCTATCGCAGAAAAAAGCGTGCAACCCCTCTTGAGAATTGCTCAAGATATATCTTGAATTTGAGCTTCGAGTTTATCTACTGTAATACGTAAATTCAAGATGCTCTTGGATCTCATAAAAACACCAAATTGAAGTCTCTACACGATGTATCAATGTGACGGCTTTTCATTTCTCTTTTATTGTAAGTTCCATGTTACTTCACGGTGTAACCAGGATTGACGTTGCTTGGAGGTTAGGCGTATGGTATCATGTCAGGTATCAGAAGGTAGCAGGTGCTTACGGAGAAGAATGATTCCTGGCATTGAGAATTTTATTAACGGTTTCGTAACTGACAATTTGCAGGTTATCGTGTGTATTACGGTATCCAGGTTACACGCTGTTTGCGCATGCGCGAAACTTCTCTTACGCGCTTACTTCGCCCCGTACACAGTTCTGACAGACACTGTACACTATATTGCGTAAGTTTATTAGTATAATTTGTATGACTGTTCAAGCACGATAATCCATACTGAAAATTGAATCGTTCCATCCGAATAGAGAGCCATTAGAGCAGCTGCCGTTTGCCGACGCCATTTTATCACCCTAACCGCCAATCTCTGTTGGATTCTGGGTACCGAATTGAAACGTCGATTACAATAGTCACAGTCGGACGTATCTGATAATACGTGAAACCCAGTCACGTGTAGGTATTCGATTAGCCGTTAGCACGATAATCGGGCGCGTTCGTTACAATTAAAATATCAAACGGATTCAAACGTGTCCGTTTTTCGGGAGCGTCGGTTAGATTTAAAAATGCGCGGGACACTCGAACGATGGTGAATTACGTAAACGACGCGTAAGAGTCTCGCAGGAGCTGAAAGACGAGACGGTAAAACAATTCTGTCCCCACGATACAAATGGTATGTACCCTTTTCGTTTTTCTCTCGTTTGAAATTATAAATACACAAAAGAGCCCTCAAGTCGAATACAATGACATGGATTATAAAGAGAAGCCAGCCATCGGAAGGAGAGTAGGCTTCGAAAGGCATGGGAGAGGAATGTGGCCAATGCATAAACTATACCGAACTGCATACCTCGAGGGAGCCCTTATTCTCGTCTCTCTCGCTCTCTTTCTCTTTCATAACGTCTCTCATGCTCGCTCTCGGTCGCTCCTTCGTACCTCTACCGATCGGGAACCCACCTTGACCGTTTTTCTTTCTTCTCTCTCGTACACCCCGTATATTCGCAAATCTCTCTGTTACGCAGGTACACGCGCATGCGCACCTCTCTTTCTCCCACTCTCTCTATTATACCTAATATACGTATATTATATGTATACACACACACATAAGTACAAGTACGGAACAGTCACGGATATCGTAGCTATCCTTACGTTCCACTCGAAATACATTCCCGTGGTCGATCTTAATGCGAGAAATCAATTAGTTTTGCTCGGAGTCTCCCCCACTCAACGAACCAACTAGAGGGGAAAAAGAGGGAGGTTTGTAAGACCCTCGAGGAGTCCCGGCCTTATTTACATACGCCATAACCCATGACCGTTACAACTCAGGAATTTTTAGGGCGATCGACACTCTCGCCCCCCACCCTTTTTTTTTCTTATCAATTATCTCCCTGTGCCCTGATAAAAAGAAAAAGTGGGTCCTTCTTCGCTCTTTCGTCTTCGTCTCGTAATTTTGTTTCATCGGCAATTTTTTTTCGGTTCGTTATGCTTATCGACAGGATCGCGAAGAGATTCCGGCAGGACGGAAGGATCTGGAAGCTTCTACGACTGTTTCTCGTTAATACGATCTGGTTAGACTCTGATCCTAAAGACACTCCTCGATCTTCACGCGTCCTGATTGTTAATGGCGTCGCGTCGTTAATCTGCCAGAAAGGGGTGGAGACCTCTTAATTACCATGGTTAAGGTTTTGGGGACGGGGAGGGGGGGGGGGGCGTCTGTTGAGGTTTGGCCTTGGGGGATGGGGCATGTCGCGCGATTCGTATCCCAGACTCGAGAGTGAAGTTATGGGAGATTGAGGCAGCGAGGATAGACGGTTGAGCTTTACGAATTAAGTAGCGGAAGGGAAACTCGATGTTGACAGTTATTTCGTGAACGAGTTAAACAATCCTCGGCGATGTGGCGTCAAGTGTATATTGCATCTTGAGAATCGAGATGGGGATGCTGGGTACAGGGTTGCTTGAAATTTTCGTAATTTTAATAAGCGTATTTTTTTTACTGTTTTTTTTTCTTTCTTACAGTTTATCGATCGGATATTTTACAAAGGTGGATATTGACTTTTGAGGTTAGGTTAGGCTCCGAGAGGGTAACTTTAGAAAAGATGGCCGACGCTGAGGTCGGGGGCAAGCTATTAAAACGTGTCAAAGAGAAAGAAGATATGGCGGGGTGTTAATTCTCTTTGAGGAGTTTATTCAATAGCACCCTTGTTAAGCAGCCTTGTAATAGGAAGTTGGGTATCTCCCTTTGCTTGTTTCTCAAGAGATGGCGCGAGAGGTTGGCGCGGCGGGAAGGTTGAGTAAATTTAAAAATGACAGCTTCATTTATTTAGTACGAAATTTCGATAGTACTTTTTTTTTTTTAGGGCAGTATTTCTAAACTATGGACCTGGCTGGGATTTTTTTTCAACCCTTTGGTATCACTTTTCTCGTTAGCCCTTACCAATCCACCCCCCATCTAACCTCGAATTTGTACCTTGCAATTTACTTTCTTATGTTTCATAACCGACGCCAGCGCCATCTCCTAATCCCTTCTCGATTTACCTTTAGCCGACAATCGTATTCTTCCCGTAGAAATTTCGCAACGTGTGATAATTCCTTGCAACCCCTAACATCTTCGGGATAGAATTTCGCACTCTGGCTAAACGCGATATTCTCGTTCGTGTAGCCTGGATATATCGCTCAAGGGGATTAACGGGATTTTCCTTAAGGGATGAAAAGCACAACGTATCGCGGCTGATGGCTTTAGCCTAGCAAGAACGTATAACCATCCTAACGCAATAGAGACAACGGGCAGTACCATAGGGCGAAAGGTCAAAGGTGATCCGATGAGGTAATTTTATTTATTCTACTTTACTTCCTCGTAGGATCGTTACTATATACCTATATACCTCGTCTAATTAATATATATATATATATTTTCTTAAATTTTTATTTTTAACGACCGAAAAGTCGTCGCGCCAATAAAACAATAACTTTTTACCTTATCCTCGTAAATTATCCTGAAATCGTCAATCATCCCGCCCCTCTGTTCAACAACCCCTGCTCGATGACCCACGACGTTATATACGAGATATAAATATCGAAAGGGGATGACCAAGAGAATCGAAGGTTACGGAACATAAGAGTGAAGTAGTAGGTGGATAGTGAAGAGGAAAAGAAAAAGAAAAAAAAAGAAATCCGATAAACTCGACGTCTAGACGCTTCTCACTGTTTATTTATGTAACAATGGCCGACGCTATACACTCAGGCTGTTATCTACCAACTTTTTAGTTCCGTTCGTGAACGCTCGAGCGTTTATGGTTGGTAGTTTCTTTTTTATTTCAATATTTTCCTCCCCTCGCGTTCCTTCTGTCTCGTGGCATTCGCCTTCCCCTACTTCTTCTCCGACTTTCCCATCCCTCTATCGCTTACAGTCACCGATACGAGAAGATTGCCCCGGCGTCGCGACGCCCCTCCGGGGCATTCATCTTTCTCCTACAGACTGGTCGTCCTTTTTTCTTTCCTTTTAACGAAATTTTTTTTTCACCCTTCATTTATCTTCTCTCACACGTGGAATATTAAGAAATGACCCAGAGCCGCCATTATCGTACCTATACGTAACGCAACTTGACGTTAGACAGGAAACCGGTGATTAGTGAGATTCCTTTGGGTATCTCGTGAGATGCTCCCACTGTATGCAGTGAAGTGGAAGCTACGCTCCTATGCTGCCTTGTGGATACAATATATTTAGATGGACAGATATATTTGTATAAGGGGAGGGGACCACCTCTAAGGCTCTTGTCGAGTCTTTTTGTTCTTTACTCCTTTTTTTTTGTCGACCCCTCCTGTCTATACTTTTTTTTTGTACTGTACATCCCTTCGTCGACTTATACGTGAATTTGACTGGAGTGGTGAATTTTCTTTTTAATTCGTAAACGCGCGTATGCCTATTGGCAGACCTTTCGCTGGTTGGGTTTGGACGTGGTGGAGTGGCGGCAATTTCGAAATGACAAAATGACATTTCGAAAAGGGGGACACCCAATCCTGTAACCTATGGCAAAATTGAGGCAATTCTCATGGTGAGTGGAGGGGAAAAAAAAAATAAATTGGAAAATTAGCGAACATCAATTTTTAATTGGCATTTCGTTTCCCACTCGCCGAGTGGGTAGCGACGCGCGGTTATCAGTCAATTCGTGCAGCTGACTGTGGCGTCGCGACGAGTCAGGGTGAGAGCTCGATTAATCGTGACGGACCTGTATATCCTATGTGGTACAGAGGCAGATGAGATCCTCGAGAGTCCTGTTAACGATGCTGGGTATATTTTAATTAACGTTTCAAACGAGAAACACGCGATTTACCTAGGACTGGTTATTGGCATAGGGACTTTTCTTCGTATAGGGAATTTTTCTTCTTCGGGGCATTCTGGTAGCGTGGATTCATTGTTGAGTGGAATTCTGAGATTTTTATAGATACTTTTTTTTTTCTTCAATCTCAGTAGTTTGACATCTCAATTTTGGGACCTTGCGCGTGAGGGGACTTGGGAACTGGAGGTGTCCCAGGGAACTTTTTTTGGGCCTTGTAACCGTAAAGTATCAAATTGATTTTATATTTCGGGGATATCGATTTTACGCTTTTTCATTTCATCCCCCAACCAGGTATCCTTTTTTTTTTTTGGTTTTGGTCTTTTGGGCCCTTGGTCCCAAAGAACGATCCGATCCAACGAATTCATTCGGTCATAATCGTATCCCGTTGTGCGCGAGAACACCTGGAATCTTTTTAATTAGAAATAATTTTTTTTTTTTTCACAAATATTCATATCGTCCGATAATTTGGATTTTGGGTTTACGATCTCCGAATGTTTTTCTCTTCGAATTTTACGATCCTCGATATGAGTCTCACTCGCGCTCGGCTCCTTTGTGTGGCGTATGTAGACACGGTCTGGTGACTTTTTTTTTTCTCGAATTCCAACCTCCGTTCTCATTGGTACCACTGAGATACGTTCTCTGGGTCAATTAGGAGATTGCCATGCCTGCTACGAGTACCAATTAGTTTACCAGTAATTTACCGAAATGGTAATTCCACGAAGGAGGCTGGGTCGTCGTAAAAGGGAACGTAGGATGGTCTCGCTCTTACTGGAACAATAGCATTGCTAAAGGAACGATCGAGCAGGCATAACAAACAAGGATCAGCTCCAGCGAAATGAGTCCCAATATTAGCCTATATTGAAGAGAAAAAAAAAAAGAATTAAATTTTTTTTCGAAACCCTCACCACACTCGTAAATAAAACTTGCGCGTGTCTTTTAAAATTCTATCAAGTCCCATATTCGATTCACCACGGTCCTCCCGTCACTGGGCCTTATTCATCCATGGGCCCACATCCACGTGATAGCATCCCACTGTGTATACCTATATATGTATGTAACTCTTAGAGTCCTTACAGGTACCATCCATATCCGTATTCCATATAGCAGTACCCACGTGACTCGGTCCAGTAGGACTTCCCATTGATGCTGGCCTAGCAACAGGGACCTAAAGCCCCGTTCACATCAGTGTCACTGTGCGAAATAATAAGAGTCTGCCTGGATGCTGGTACAGTCTGTCCATGAGTTTGATGTATTTTTTTTTTTTTTTTTTTACACATTGAAAACATTCGAATGTCCAGCAAGGCATTTTTGTCACTGTATAAAATGTAAAAAAATGTGCATGTGCATGACTTTACACTAAAAATCTTTTATTTTGCCATTTTGCTATACATTTACATAACTGTGTTGAAAAAGCCACGTGTCGTTCGGCTAGAATTGCTTTGCTTGCGAACTGTCAAAAAAAATCATACCGAACTCGTGGAACGACTATATATATATATATATGTATGCGAAAGGTTGGAGAAACCCTCTGCGGATTCTTAGCGAAGTAGAGGAGGCCGGGGGGGGCTGACGAGGGGAGGGGAACAGGGACAGAGGGGAAGGGAGGAGAGGGAGAAGGATCAGGGTCATCGGCCCTTTGAAAGGTCCCCAGGAATTCGAAGGTCATTTTCGGAAAGACTACAATAAATTCACGAGCTCTGTAAATTCCTTGTTTTACCTAATTCGCCAAATTTTCGATTTCGACGCTTAACCATCTTAGGACTGTGTTATCGTACGTTTCGTCTTATCATCCATAGTTTATGCAGGATCAGTACGATTTTGAGGGGCCATCTCCTTGGGAATTATAACGCAATAGAGTCCCCTCAATCCAACACTGATGTGACGGTTCGACTATTTAGCTTCGTCCAGGAGTGAAATGTCTCTTGACGGGGGGCCTTCTTAGTGTGACATTCATTGTACAAGAGTCACCTGGTCACAGTTCACTCGTGAGTCGACTATAGCTATATCTGTTCATATGTGATATACATATGTATGTACATGTGACATTGGGGTTTGAATTTCGGGCGAAAGGATTTGGGGTGCCAGTGCAGGGTTCGCAAGGTCAGCAGACCCGAGGGATGTTCGAGTGGTCCGAACTGTATGGTGAAAAAAAAAAAGAGGGCTCAATGGTGCTGCTGGTGCTCTCCTGTGAAGCCCATTCGAGAGATCCTATCTGGACCCTTTCTGGGTCAAGTGGCCGAAAGCGTCAGGCCAGAAAAATAATGAATTAAACAGCCCCTTTTATTTCCTTTTACTTTAGGCTCTTTTAACCTAAACCTAAGCCACGCACTTTTACAGCCTCACTTATCTCAAGCGAACACCGTCTCGAGGTTTACTTTCTTTAAATTGCCTGCTCGTCTTACACGTGTCTCTATTTGTACGTCATTGACTACCCTCTCTATGGTTAATGGTGAAAGGAGAAGAAAAAAGCAACATGCTGGATACCGTTTTATGATTCTGTTTGAGTTTTGTTACTGTCTTTTTTTTTCTCTCTCTTTCACGTCCAAAAGAATGCATATTTGAAATCCATAGAACTTTATTGTCGGACGTAAAAATGTCCTACGGTGCCGGATGACATTTTCGTGCTTTCGATCGTACGTTGAATTAACATGTATAATTAGCTTATTGAAAGATTAAAGGGATACCGGAGAGCAGTCGTTTCCGTTTTAGTTTAACTATGGGAATGGCATATCAATGACTGCGTTTACTGATCCCTCTGGCGCCAGACTCTCCCACCTATGTTTTATCTTGTTTGCTAATAGACTGGCGAGCAACCGTGCGCCGCCTGGTGGGAAGCTTAATGAAAACAGACGTACCCCGGGGTCTGTTCTTACCGTGTGTGTATGCTTGTACACATATAGATACGCGTCTCAAACTCGAATCATCGTTTCTTCTCACCGAATTCCCCTAGAAAATTTGAATTCTCCAACGGCTTTTCCCACTACTCATTCGTCTAGGGGAAAAAACATGGCAACGGCTATCCTCTCCACCTCCCACTTTCCCTAGTGCGATTCTCGCTGACGCCATCTTTAATTCCATCTCCAATTGTCACTCTTGATGTATCGGGAGTGAGAGAAAAAGTACACGCAGCATCTTCCACTACAATACCGTTGCACTAAAGATATCGACTATCTCGTTACTCAGTGCCGCGCTGCTACCGAGACTGATGATACAAGATGGCCGCTTTCAGCGACGTTGCGCCTTATTCCCATTAATTATCATGCCAAGACGAATGACACGGTTGGCAACACTTCCTAATCGATGAGGAAGAATGCACCGTGGCGAGTCAGATGTACCCGGGCGTCGTCCGTTGAAAGAAAAAAAAAAGATGGCGGTGAAAAAAAAAAACGAAAAAAAGTCTAGCGAGAACGGAACGAAAGGAAACCTTAAGGAAAGAGAAAAAGACGTGGCCAACCACGACCACTGTATACCTACTGTTGCCATCAGCGTCAGCAGCTACCATCATCTTCTCACTCCCCCATCTTCCTCCTGTATTATCTTCCTCACTCTCACTCTTGCTGGATGCTGGATACTCGACACGGCAATCCGGCAATCCAGCAATCTAGCCGGCAGAAAGGGAGTATAATCGTGACGAGACGAGAGGGGTGGGGGGTGGCTGTCCTGACCCGGACGACCTGCGGAGTCTAAACAATCGGACGTTTCGGACCCCTCTCACTTTGTTCTTTCACTGTACGCTTCTGTACGCGTAGTCTTACGACTACTCCTGGGAACGTATTTCTTTCGCTCCTCCCTTTCATCTCGACTTACTTGTTAGTTTCTGAAACACTCCGCGCCAGCCGGCTCTCATAACCTCGGTTCTGACGGATTTTTTTTTCCCCTTCTTTCTTTCTCATTTCTCTTTACGCCACGAGTCTGTATCTTTTTCATAAGGTTTTTCTTGACTTCTTTTTTTTTTTTCTACCATG
>JARQSV010000547.1:38198-123141 GCA_030142285.1 Calameuta idolon | reverse complement strand
TCCAGGGCACTCACGACTTATCTCTTCCCAATAGTAGTGATGTGGTTCGGCGGTTGTTTCACGGAATGGCTGTGATCGTCGACGACGTCCTCGTCATCGAGTGTCTCATGGAAGAATATGTAAATATTTTCTGATATTCCTCTACCGATCTGATCGACGAGTGCGCATCACCGTACGCGCATAGATGGCGCCATCGACGGCAACGCATGAAGAATGCCGGATATACGTAATTAAGAAAGAAGGAGTGTGCGCGAAGGAAGACTTAAACAAAAAAAAAGAAAGAAAAAAAAAATATCGGAGTACGCGAGAAGCACGGACTGCATATATTTATTGGGTTTCTCACGTACTCCTTATGTATTTGAACAAACGCCATTCGCCAAACGCAAGGAGGTTAAATTAATGTGGAGGTATGAATGGGAGGAGAAAAAGAAGAAAAGAAAGGAAATAATAAACAAAATTGAATACGCGCGGAACACAATATAAAATCACATCCGGGTAGTATCTTGTGATATACAACAAAGCTATGGTGTATACCTTTGTTGCCATCATAACCTTTCAAAAGACGCCTCTAACTCGACAACACTGTACACAGTACCATACTACATATTCTATACGCGTTAGATATATTGTTTCCTATTGCTTTAATCTCATCTGTTAAACGGAAGTTGACATATATATATATATATATATATATTCCATTCCTTCTTTTTCTTCTTTCTCGGAGTTTTACACCGAGTGTACATACGGCGCACAGGGGTACCGTTTACAGTCCGCATGCCGTGACATTTATTTTTTACGGCTTGTCATAGCACCTCGTGTATCTGGTATTCAAACGCAGCAACTAGGGGGTCGAATATTACGCCCTTCTGTGTGGTACCCTTTGCGAAGACGCGCTCCCTCTGCCCCCTCTCTTACACCCTTCCTCCCCTAGCTATTAAGTTTTTCAATAGAACGCGGAAGTACGTTCCTGGGAGTACGGAATATTGTTCTCTTTGATTGGTATATCCGGTCGATGAAATTGTCTTGTGACGATTGTATCATTCTCTCTTGTCTTTGATCTCTTGGTACGTTGACAATCATTATTTTGTATCTTACGATCACGGGTGGACATGAAAATTATACGAGGGATGTATTAAGGCATTGCTTCCAGGGGTGTACTTTTTTTTTCTTTGTCGTGTCAAATAGGCGGCATTTTTTTTTTTTTTAGAGCCGCGACGATTACATTTAAACGGGCTCTTGTGATAAAAGCAATTTGAAATGAAACAAAATGGGAATAATTATGCCGCGATGCTCACGGCGTTTTCTCTCTTTTTTTTTTTCTTTTCTTTTTCTTCAACGCGATTACACTTTCGTAGGCGCGATACACGAGACAAGTACACAGGATAGTTTACTAGAGATTGAAAGATGTGAATGGATTTACTTTTAAGAAATTCGATAATTACATACATTTACACGGACATAAACAAATGGAGGCACGCGATATAATATATGCCGTGTCTCGGCAAATTCGGAGAAACACAAAGGCAGCGACACGAGCCGCGAGGAGAATAGACTTTTTACAAATCTAGTGAAATATTAAAAAAAAAGAAAGAATATTAATAACTAATTATTTGTAATTATTATATATTAATTATTATTATATATATGAAATTAATATAAATTTAATAACGAGTTCGAGATGTTTGTCGGGGATCTTAGCTGTCTTGGCTGAAAGATTTTTGTATGTTCTCTTGCAGTCGTGATACTGTAACTGGATGTGAATTTTTCTTATAAAAAAAAATGAAATAATTTGAAAAAGTCCCGTGGCGCGTTTGATGAAATTTGAAAGAGCGATTGCGTTTTTGGAACGCGCGCGAATTCGTTCCGAGACTCGGTCTGGAATTTTATCGTCGCTCGATTAACGGTGCTCTTTTCGTTTCGCTCGCGTCGAGTGAAAAAATATAAGAGAAGTAAATGAAAATAAATAAAAGAAATAGTGATACCGTGAATAGAGGGAATCGCGAGTTATTTCTACAGGGAACAGGGTTTCGACACGCGAACGAGAATAGCCCAAAAGATATTTAAAAAATGATAAATAAACTCTTCGTGCTCGCGCGATCTCGACTTTTGGGGTGTGTGAATATTTTCGAAAAAAAAAAAAATTAAATAATGTGCGAATGAATAAAATGGCCGTCGGGCAAAATACGATTTAGCGAACTCCGCTTTGTCGACGTTGTGCGTTGAGCGCGAAGAATGTTTAAATTGTAGCTCGTAAGTGAAGAATTTGTAACTTTTGAATAAGTTGACGCTCATTGCGCAAATGAAAAGGATAAGCAACAAACGGCAACAAAAGCACGCATAAGAAACAAAAAGATTTATTCGTAACGTATTATTGTTAGGTGTCCCTTCCAATATGGCGCCGCGAATACGTACTGGTGTCCTCTATGTATGTGGCGGATGTAGACGCCATAAACGCCAATTATCTCAGTAACAATAATGGAAGTCCCGGGAGATGAGGACGATCATCTTCCTTCTTTTCTTGCTCGTCCTTCTGTGTATTCAGTTATCGTCCTCGTCGGGACAGCGAGGAGGTTGCGGCGTCGTTCTCAAAGTGCCCCAGTAAAGACGAAGACCACGAAGAGGTTAGAATTATAACAGTTAACAGAAGAGAGAAAGACAGCGTGGAAGAGACATTAAAAAACATTTCATAAAAAGAAAGAGTATGAGTGCGTGTGAACATTATGTACGAATGTTAGATGACGTTGCGCGTGAATTTTCATAATAATATTCTTTGAACTGGAGCAGAATGGATACACAGTGGTAATGTTTCTTAGTTCATTTTTTGTTTAGATATCTCAATTGCATTCGTCGTTTGACGTTTTTCTTGTCTAAACAGAATTTTCCCCAAGCATTTTCTCAAAGAAATTGTTTCTTTCTTTCATTATAAGCTCAAACAAGAATTGGGGCTTGGTTGTTCCGTGAAACAATATTCTATTGAAATAGATTTACTGACATATCTGTCTCACATATACAGTACTTATAGCTCAGTTTATGTTACGTAATAACTGTCAGATAAAGTCTTGCTTGTGTTGTCTTGCTCGACTATTGCTAGACGACTTCAGTTTTTATTTATCCTAAGTTGCTCGCACAAGATTCGTGAGCTACTATGGATTGCTACATTGCAATTTTCTTGTACACATTCTTGATAATATTATTCATTGTGGAAACTTTCCATCGAATGAGATCGATTGAATATTTTATCTTGTTTGTGGTTTCTTATAAATCTGTATCTTCACTTTCTTTCCCCGAAATTTTCTGTTTTCATTGGATGAGCAAAGAAAATAAATTCTGACGCTAAAAAAATTCACGCCACTCCGAACGACCAATGAGAAAAACAACTTTATCGATTTCTGTCTCGTCTACAGCTTCCTCGAGTTCTTGCGAAATAACTATGACGAGACAAATATTAAATATCAGCGCTTTACTCTACGAATACTGTAATAGTACCTATATGAAATTTTATTTAATGACCAATCGTAGCGAATAAATTGATATATTTAAAGTTTACACGTAATAATTATTGCGAAGGTACGAAGACGTTGATATTTCATTTCCCTCCTGGAGAACGTACAAGGAGAATTCCTTCCTCTGTTGGGCTTTTTTCTTATCAGATTTTTCTTCTTTCCTTAATATCCCCTTAATCGATACTCTTACATAACAACTGTATTATTCCTCTCATTATTATGAAATAATTAACATTTGCACAGCCCCTAATGAACGAGGATTCCTATCATGTATATTTATTTTTTGATTCTCTTTGTCTTCGTCATTTTTTCTCTTTCTCATCTATGGATTTTCTCCAGGAGGGTGTTCCCTAGGTTCTCCTAAGTGCCCTTGTTTGTTTCCTCCTTGCTTGCACTACTCCATAGACCACAGCAGCCAGACTTCTACAGCTACTTGTATGTCTCGCTGTACCTTCCTGATGTATAGTACCTTTTCCAAGTACAAAGTGAGTTTCCATGGTACCTTTTCCTTTGACTTCAATCAGACCCCTCTTTTGTGTTTGATATCCTCTGGACTCTAGAAACTGATTTGGAAATTATTAATATTTACTGTTCCTTATGATAGTATGTAATCTTTGTTTATTGTTGCATTATTCACCCTGGCTATATCTTGTGGTACTTGAATCTTTCCCATGACACCTGTCGAGTCCATACGTGATGCCTCGTTTACTGTATTACCCCAAATATCAAAAACTGGCTTTCGTGCACCAATTACTCCTCCCACTAAAGGGCCACAACTTATTCCTACTCGAAGGTCAAAGTTATTGAATGAATGTACATTGACATCCTCCAATCTCTGCCTCATTGCTACTGCGTAGTCTACCAGACGACACAGATGCTCCATATCATCTGTGGTCTTATCCTGAAAGTAGAAACAGTACAATGAATTTTTCAATTATCTATCAAGTATTTGCTATAAATATTATAATTATTAACTCATACATTTTGACAGGGATTAAGTCCAGATGCAGCCATGTATGTAGCTCCGACAGTCTTAATTTTCTCAATGCAATGAAACCTTGTCTCATCCAGCAATTCATCAAAATCAGCTGTAAGTCAATTAATACCGGTTCACTAAATGTAAAATTAGTTCAAATTATTTCATGGAATGATGAGGTCACTCACCAATTATCTCATTCAGTAGTCTAATACATTCCATTCCTTTATTCACATCTTCTGAGTAGAATTCCGTAAAATTGGGTACACTAGCAAACATGACGCCCACCTTGTCACGCGATTGCGAATACAATTCCTGAAGTAAATGAATTCAAGTAAAGTTGGGAAAAATTGAAAATGATTACTTTTATTACATATAAAATTGCATTCACCTCCGGTGCTCTGTCCTGAGTTAAAAAATGATGAGCCACATGATCAGGCAGAATGTTCTTCAATAATTGCATATTATTATGTCTGGATTCTATCATATCACCCAATTCCCTTTCTGCTTGTTGCTTCCACAAGAAATCCAACCTGGATGTAACTTCCACTAGACGACCATGATAGGTAACCATCACCAGGAACACTACCAGAAATATCAGCATCTGTGCCGATAAGGGTGTGTTGGTCCTGAAAATATTACTGTTGAACAAATAAAAAATGGTTGGTAACAAAAGTATAAAGAATTTAATAATGATTGTAAACTTACATACTCTCCTCTTGGGAGTCTTCTGAGAATAATTCTGGTTTCAATACCAGAATGAGTACAGTATAGACAGCCACGATGATGGTGGCCAGGGCAGTTTTCACTAGGTAATAAAGCTTCAAAGCTGAAGCCAGTGCGATCAGACATAAGATCCAAGTAAATACAATATACTCGGGATGAAAACAATTTCTAGTTTGACAAATGTCTAGCTCCTCGATGGGCTTCGTATCTTCTTGGATTGACAAGACCTTCCTCGAAGTAATCATCCTCTGATCATCCTTACCTCGGTTCCTCGCGAACCTTCTGTAATGTCTCCTCGCAGTGGTACCGTAGTGCTTCTCGTATCTGTAAAACCGGAAGAACTCTTGCCTGGGTCGTCTCTTAGCGAGGCTCGCTTTTCCGTTCACGATGTGAGTCAGATTCACCTCGATATCCCTGGACTCTTGGGGATCACTCTTAGACCGATTCCTACTGCTCTCCGTCAGGTTATCCCTGTTGATATCTTCCCTGAGTGCAGCTGCTAAGAAGCCGAGGATGAGCTCGTTTAGACTCATCGTCGTGGAGGATATATCTGGTTGCTGGGTCGTTGTGCCTGTTATTATTCTTGACGATGACGTCATTATGGCTGCTCTTGGATATTTAAAGGATGTTTCCAAGGTTCTTCCTGAACAATCGCCACCTGAGGGACATGCTGTGACGATTATCAACGAGGTCGCTGCCATTAAGGATATCACGCTGCAAATGAAGATCGTCCTGTGCTGCTTATTGTGCACTAGCATCGATGAGGAATGCTGAAGGTACGTTGGAAGACTTTTGAATTCCTCTGCCATTACCAGGATTGAAGCTCCCACAAGGATCAACGTAGTCAAGAGTAAAGATATCAGCAGTACTGTGCAGCTGTAAAGGTAATTTTTATATTTAAAAATGAATCTCGTTATCATTTGATAATAATTACCTAGGAAGTATCACTGCTTGACAAATTGCAATGAAAAGCCAAATGACGAAGCAGCATATCATGTTGGATTTGAACATATCTTCTCGCAGCTGTCCAAACTTTTATAAGGATAAAAAAATATTGAGTACCTTTCACATAAATCATTATAGCATTAGTTACATATATATTTATTATCTATAATAATATTTCCCAACCTGTGATTCCAGACTCTCATCATTGTAACGGAGTGTCCATGCATTTATATTAGCTGATCTCATCCTTTTATTACTGGCTGATTCCAGAGCATCCGAAGCTTTTGCTAATTTATCACTAGCTGTACTGCAAGGAGATTTTGGATTTTTGCTTGTACCATTTTCCTCCTCCAGGTATTCAGATTCCAAATTACTCATTGACGTAGCACTGTTTAACTAAATTGACCCAAAAATATGTTACAAAGTAATTCATTTCCTCTTATATAAATTCACATTCATTGTAGCCCTTTGTAATCTTACATTCTCAAATGGAATTTCTGGTGTCCAATCAACCCCTATATCATCCTCCAAGGAACTTGGATTACTATTTGCCGATAAGGGATTATTCAATTTAAAACTCTTCTTACTCCTATTGCCTGAATCATCCTCGTTCCAAATTTTTGGACGAGACGAATATCGTCTCCTTGATCTGAGAGGCTCTATCTGCTTTATCAAGTAAGTCACCACATTTCTATCCTTCAAGTAGTTATCCCTCTCTGTACCACATCCTAGTTCTACTTCATAAACATCATTGAGACACTTCAGAGTATCAGAAGATATATGAACCCTCCTACAAGTAAATATTTTTATAGAACCACCCTCATTTATAACACAACCAACGATTGTATCAGTACCAACCCTGGGATTCCACCACTTTCCAAATGATTAGCAAGCGTAACATCATAGGACCATACATCAAATTGCCATTTCCTTAGACCAAGGACTCCGCAGAGAACAGATCCACTGTGTATTCCTATTCTCATGTTCAGATCCACCTACCAAAATCAACATTATTCTGATAGAAGAGTCAATGTCAAAAAAGCCAGAGGTTAAGGTAAAAAAAAAAAATTAGAAAAACCTTTGTAGTATAACGAACATCCCTGATTGCTTTGATCATATGTAATCCCATCTCAACACAACAATGCGCATGATCAACCCTGGCAGTTGGCAAACCGGAAACGCAGTAGTAACAGTCACCAAGAAGTTTAATTCTTAAACAATGATTCTCAGATGACAGTCTGTCGAATCTTGCAAAGAGATCATTCAAAACTTTGACCAATTCCTGGGCACTACACTGACTGGCAAGTGCTAAGAAAAACAATACCAAGTTAACCATCAAGCCTATGAAGTAGAGGTTGATATAATTACTAGATCCAATTATTATACTCCATTTTTCTACCTGTGAATCCTTTGATGTCTGCGAACAGTATACTGACATTTTCATAACGATGTATGTAAATCCTGTGAAATTGATTTGGCGTGAACGAAATTGTCCCACCACGTTCGGTTTCCCTGGCGATGTCGCGTATCATCTCCTTGGCGACGAAATCTGGCAGGACTGTACAGAGCAAAATATATATACTCTATTACTTGGACATTTAAAACTAATAGAAATATATGTATACAGAATAAATCAATAGCCCATGTGTAAAGGCCTTTAAAGCAATCGACTGAAAATCTCTCTAGTGACCCTCTTGACACTCTAGTGACCACGTTATGGATGCTTCACTGAGTATTGTAGTCTGCACGTGGTTACCAGGGTAAATATAAACTCTGTACCTTGTCAGAAGCTTTATAAATTAACTTAATAAAATTAAAAAGTATAATGGTCAGTAATTTAATGGAGTCAATCTGGAACCGACGTACAGGACTGCTCCAAATTAATAAATCTTCTCTTTGTCTTCCTGAGAAATCTGAATCATCATCTACCTGACAGAAGTAACTTTTCCTGACGATTATTTTCACTCTGCGTACGCTGTCGAGTTTCCATGGATCGATGAGTCTCTAAAAAGGCCTGCCTTTGACCACGATCCGTTAAGTACTTTGTGTACATCCCTGCTAGATTAACAGCAACGTAGAGGAGGACGTTGGTCGACAACATCCTAACGACACATGCTAGATCCTGGAGTTAATAATATTAATGAATAATGAAGTAACAATTACATTAATTTATCTATTACTTTTATATATTCTCTTACATAGGTTGAATTTGCCAAGAGAGTTGCTATTGCCATTGCTGTATGAGTAAGGGCTGTGCCAAATCCTGCCAGCACGCACCATCTTAGCGGCAATGGTAACATGGCATAAGGGGCATACACAACGAATAATATGTACCACATAAGTCGTTGCTGACTAGAAAAGTTCAGACCTGCCCCTATAAATCCTACAAGAGTTAGATTATTGAGTGACACTTTGTTTGCTTTTCTCAATGCTATACCATTCTTTATGAATCAATAAATAAAGTTCAATGTTATTCGCGGAAGAATTTCAGTCTGGGTATCTGGCTGCTTTAGCAGTGAACATACTGAGAGACTGAGCTTGAGAAAACAGTAGAAACATCCTCAAGGGAGTTTTGTATGTTTTATATGTTATTTCTGTATTTTTAGTAATTGCTATTTTCCTATCTGAGAGTAACAGGTGGCCTCCATTGGTGTAACGCGCTTCACTGGATATCGTCTCAATTTATCGATTAGAACCGTCAATGGTTTCGGTTCAGTGAATAAAATAAAATTATTACTCAGGCCTTTCAACGATATTTCCAACGGTATGGAATTGTTTTATTTATTTCTCGCTGTCAGGCATGAGACTAACCTTTTCTCTTTCTCAGATTCTATAATTGGATCGAATACTCAGTTCTGACGGATACATTACCTTGTGAGTTTATTAATAACCAGGTAAAGATAGAAGCCCAGTAGAGATAATTGTTTGAGAAACATCGCCAGCAACCCAGAACACATATTATTATATTTGCAGCCATACAGCACACTGTCCAGGATAAGGACTCGATGAGACCGTCGCTGTTAGTCTCATTTCTTCTCCAGAGCCATATAGAGATCAGTGCTACCTGTAATTTTTTTTTAAACATATCAACTGACCCCCATGGATTAATTATGCTTTATCAATTAATAATTTATACCTTTAAAAACAGATCAACGATGTTGAGCATTATCAAAGACTTTTGTCGCTGACGATTTGAATAATGCAGATACGACGTTTCCAGCTGTTGACTGTGAAAACTATTGCTGAGCGAAGGACAAAATATTCCCTTGTAGAGAACACCCTTTTTGAAAACATCTATAATTAATTGGATAACATATCATTTTATGTTAAGGTAATTTACATTATATTTATTAGGGTCAACAGGTCTACCTCTCTGCATTGGAGGTTCTTCCTCGGCTACCGGTTGTGGTGCCACAGGAACTTCCGGTTCCGTCTCTGCGTTACTCGGACCAATTTCCTTTTCCGTTCCCTTCGACTCCAGCGCTTCCGGGTCCGCGTTTAACTTTCTGTCCTCCCAAGCAGCAAGACCCTCCCGTCCAAGTCTCTCAGACGTCAATTTCTTCACCGCTTTGATCCATAATTGTTTTCTTGGTGAAATGCCCAGTCTGTGTAACAGTAACGTTACCATTAACATTAACAAAACAAATAATTGAGATAAAAATCTCAAAACTTACTCATTGATGCCAGTGACATCACTGTCCAGCATCATGCTCCAGGTCTGCTCTGTAATCATTATCCCTTGCTGATCTCAACCCTTTCACCCTTCACATCGCCATTAACTAATGATAAGACGACGTCGCTGATAAGTGCTGCTGTAATAAACCAAGAAAAAAAAAAAGATAAAAAAATACAAGACATCCCAGAGCATCGACACCGTCACTTAAGTCTTGTATTTAAAGTTAGCGAAATAATAAAATATCTAAATCAACAACACAGTAACAATGAATTTATGTAAATTTAAAAGCTTAATACTTTGAAACAAATTTTCTACATCCAAGTACTGTTAAGTAACACTATGCGTACGTGACGAAAAGAAATGTATAAAAAGAACTAAACGCTAAGAGACAGAGAATCAACAAATGAATTACGATCGTGCGTTAAAGATAAATGAAGAGGGAGCCAGTGTGTAAAATTGTTGGTACTATGTAAAGGGGTGTTGGTGGGGGGGATTCAAAAAACACAGAGATCTCAGTATCCGATTTACCTCCGTGTTGGATAGTCGTAGAGTCTGTTAGCTTGCTGGTCTTCTGAAAGCCAGAAAGGATTCTGTGACATGAGGCGTTATGCTCACCGAGAATTGACGTCACCGACATAGCTTCATCCCCTCTCGTACTCGTACTCGCAAAAAAGAAGGGGATACGTACGCGACGCAGTAACAAATCAATTAAGGCGTATTCCAAAATTTATTTATAAACAGCCCTGCTCTCAATATGTGGGAACTATTCGCATGTGTCTACTTGTATAAATTACGTATACAATTATTTATACAAGATTTGAATATACTTTATATACTTTCCTACGCATGCGGATCTGTAGCTGGCAGATAAATTGGGTGCGCTGCACCCTACGTATTACGAAAATAGACTAATCCCTGTGAGAATTTACACGAATCCCTGGGTGCTGTGTATTGTATACTGTAAAGAGATTTTGCAAATTGAGGATGCAATGAAGCATTTCATATATTCTTTGCTAGGCATTTATATTTATTATTTTGTTGCATAAGTTTTGTATGTGTTATCAATGATATATTTTAGGCGGGAGAAACTGAGGGCGGCTATGAAAGTTCGATGTTCATTCGTTGACGCCATTGGTTATGAAATTATTTAAATCTTGATTATAATCATAAAGTAGTAGGGTTTGCGGCCACGAGTGGTGCAACTGTTCCAAGTCAGACGGTTGCTGATTGGCAGAATAACTCGCGGGAAAAATGAAGAAATCAACTGCACGGACGAAACTGTCACTCAATATTTAACACGAAAACCGATGCTGTAGACGATACTGCAGGCTAATTTAATTGGGGTTATATGACAGCATCGTGGGTGTCAACGAACAAGAAGTAAAAAATTTCAAACTTGTAAGGTAACATTTTTTCATTAACACAAATGATTCAGTCTTATAGGCATTACGGTAAAAATGGAGAAGCGCATGCTCAAGTCAAGTCAGTCAAGCTGATATTGAAATATGATGAAGAACTTTTATCGGAATGCAAACTTACCACGGAGGAGCCGAGGATTGGGGGAAACGTTCAAGAGAGTGCCAGGGATCGGATCGCGCATTTCTTCCACAAGCCGGTCTCCTGGATGACCCTGTCTTATTCATTTCCATCCTTTTGCTATATATCTGTTTCTTCTTTAGTTCCTTACTTATCTGCCTTTCTTTCCCATACTTGTACGCTCGTATTCCTTACTTTCCTCATTTATTCTTTACTTTCCTTGTTTATCTTTCCTTATTTCTTCTTTACTTTAATACTTCTGTTCCTTGCTTCCTAAGTCAACGAAAAAAAATGTTACCTTACAAGTTTGAATTGTCGTATTTCTTGCTCGTTGACACCCGCGATGCTGTCATATAAACCCGATTAAATTACCCTCGAGTATCGTCTACGGCATCGGTTTTCTGGTTAAGTTTTGAGTGACAATCAGTGACAAGTTCCTCTGTACAGCTAATTTCTTCCTTCTTCCCGCGAGTTATCCAGCCAATCATCAATCGTTCAACTTGGAACACTTGCGCCACGAATGGCGGCACTACTAAATTAAAACTTAAAATTTGGGCTTCTTTCCACATGTAGGCTTTCGTCTCCTCGCTAATATTACTTCCTAATTAAAATATTTATTACACTTTTTGTTTAGTTAGATTTCTTAAAAGCAATTTCTATTGACTACGATAATGTGGCTATTGCACTTTAATTAAATATATTTATTGAATATAGGTTACAACCACGATTCAAATTAAATTTTTGAATTAGATCAAGATGTTATCCTTATATTAAACACTTTTTAAACCAAGCACAATCCCAATTTCAATTTCTAAATTTTCCAAAATTGTTTGAGAGCTCAAGTTTCAATTGCCATTTGAAAATTTCAAAAGTACTCTATTCCTTCCTAT
The DNA here is from genome assembly GCA_030142285.1 of Calameuta idolon. Lineage (NCBI taxonomy): Eukaryota > Metazoa > Arthropoda > Insecta > Hymenoptera > Cephidae > Calameuta > Calameuta idolon. The sequence continues at coordinate 110,889 of JARQSV010000547.1, read as the reverse complement.
CGCGTTGCCAATTAATCCCTATTTAAATATTATCTAATGAAATCTTGATAACAACTACGTTTTTTTACGCATCGTATCACGTATGATGTCTTGATGAAATAATATTAAGAGCTAAAAGAATTTCACTTGACTCGACAACGTCAGTTACAGCCTCTTCCGTAACTGTTACTAAAATAATAAAGCTAAATTCGACACTTGCTCTTTTTTATCACTAGCTTCGGTGATAAGCTTTAAAATCGTAAATATATTTATCTAAAATATAAGCAATTCGTGGCACAACATATTTTGTAAACATTTATGAAATTTTGCTCCAATCAGTATAATTAGCGCTCAAAATCATCTATACCCAATTTTTCTATAGCTTAAAATGCCTTTAAGGAATTTTTCTACGAAACCCCTAAACATTTATAATCCGATACATTCGGCCATAGTTGAACTTGCTAAAGATCCTTCCTTTCCTTATTGGCTGTTTCCTCCAATGAGATGTGCTAGTAACTTGCTGGAGATATAAGTGCAAACAGCATAAGACGTGATTAGATAAGGCGTGTTACGTTCTTCACTTAATGTCCGTTATTTTCCTTTTAAATCGAAAATAAAATAAAAATGGTCCGCGCCTGGTACATGGATGACAGCGATGCTGATCAAAGATTAGAGCATCACAAGGAATCACCGGAATTTATAACGTTATCCGAATTATTTGACGTTACTGGTACTGAATACTTTAAGGTTAGTTTTCTATACTTGAACATATATTTATCTTCATTTTAAATAGTTTATACGTTATATAGACTGACAATACCTCCTTTGTTGTTGTTGTGTAGTGATTGTAAATAAAAATAAAATGTATCTGCTCAAGCTGGGTAAGCCAAAATGGCGCAAAATATATTTTAGGTCGACCATGAGAATTATGATAAGGATGAGACTTTATCGAAGTTGAAGAAAGAACGTGGATACACTTATGAGGATGAGATAACTTGCTCCGAGGAATGTTTACCAAACTATGAAGAGAAAGTAATGAATTTTTATAAGTAACATACCCTAATTGCTGGTAGTATCCACAGTTCTGAGTTGTAATGTACAATCTTTGGAATGTGTAGCTCAAAACTTTCTTTACTGAACATCTTCACGCTGATGAAGAAATTCGATTGATTTTGGATGGATCTGGATATTTTGATGTCAGAGACAAGAATGATAAATGGATACGCGTCGAGGTTACACCAGGAGATATGTTAATTATTCCCAGTGGAATATATCATAGATTCACTGTTGATGTCAAGGTAGAGGGGATTTTTACATTATTCTGTAATCTTTTGTGAAAATATTCTCTTATCAGAAATCTCATCAAGGTTTATTGTATGTTTTAGAATTACATTAAGAGTAAACGTTACTTCATTGGAGAACCTGTTTGGCTTCCTTATAATAGACCAGCAGATGAAATGGAATGCCGAAAGAGTTACTTAGAAAAAATGAAAAGAGGCTTTGCTGTTCAAGTGAAGTGAAATTATGTTCATGAATCGTGTAAATACATTCAATTTTGAAATACTGCTCCTTTGTAAAACCACTGGAAATAAGAATCAATGATAATTTTGTATCTATTTTAGTCAGTTTTCAATAAAATGTAAAGACAGTTAAATTACTAGGCAATTTATTATTCTAATTGTAATTTATCTGATCGCTGTATAAAATACAAGTACAGTGCCATGTAATTTAAGTAAATACCGCAAGCATACAGACAATGCTAGCATCTGAGAAATAAAAAATATATATATATTGATTAATTGTATCAGATAGGCTATGTGACAATCATTAAATGAAAAAATGCAGTAGATAAATATTTGAGAACAGTTGCGATAGTCATCTGCATAAGAATTTATAAATTTCCTATGAAAGCAATCAACCTAAGTGCGCAAACAAAGATACAGTATCCACCTGATAGAAATAGAATTTTTGCACGTGTAACACGCGAGTCAGCACCAGCGAAGAATTTTCAAAATTGCACTTCCATGTCATAGTCATTCAACCAGGTGAATAGTGTTATATCAAACAGACATACAGGACTTTTTACGGAATAAAACTGTTCCTAGTCAACTTATCAAAATCTACAAGCTAATACAATATCTTTACAAATATATAAATCTTACAGAAAGTATTATAACCCGAGCACGCTCGGTATACCAGTTTTTTTTACATAATATATCACATTTGGATGTTATTAAATCCTTGTTAAAAATCTTCGACCATTTTGAACGCACCGTTAGTTTTCTCTTCTGTCTGATTGACACCGAACTTCATGTATTCACCAACCTTTTTCTCAAAGAAGTTCGTCTTGCCTGCGAGGGAGATGTGTTCCATAAAGTCAAAGGGATTGTTAGAGCCATAGACCTAAAATTGCATAACATAGTATGTGATTAAAGTTTTAGAAAACTATCGTCCTTATAGCAACTCTTCCACCATTTTGGATTATTTTCGGATATCAGTTGGCATTCTAAATACAAAAATTGTTCTCATGAATCTACTTACGCGTGGACATCCTAAGTCTATTAGAAGTCTATCAGCGACGTATTCGATGTACTGACACATGAGAGTGCAATTCATTCCAATCATTTGAACTGGAAGTGCCACCGTGAGGAATTCTTTTTCAATTTCCACAGCATCCTTGATAATGGAGATTACTCGTTCTTGAGAAGGTTTTTGTATAATGTGTTTGAACATTAGACAAGCGAATTCGCAGTGAAGTCCCTGTAGCAAAAGAAACAAGATATAAATAACCTGATCGATATAGAGAAAGAAGAATTCTTAAAATAAATCAAGATACCTCATCTCTGGAAATTAATTCGTTGCTAAATGTAAGTCCAGGCATGATACCACGTTTCTTCAGCCAAAAGATAGCAGCGAAACTGCCACTGAAGAAGATTCCTTCTACCGCTGCGAATGCAATCACACGTTCTGCAAATGTTGCTGTGTCATGCGAAATCCAATTTAAGGCCCAATTGGCTTTTTTAGCGACGCAGGGAAGATTCTCGATGGCATTGAAGAGAAAGTCCCTCTCTTCGGCATTACTGATGAATGTGTTTATAAGGAGGGAATACATTTCTGAGTGTACATTTTCGATTGCTATTTGAAAACCATAGAAGCACCGTGCTTCTGTTACTTGAACTTCTTGACTGAACCGTTCAACCAGATTCTCATTGACAATACCATCTGATGCTGCAAAGAACGCGAGTACATGGGATATAAAATGACGTTCGTCATCTGTTAACTTTACCCAGTGCTTCACATCCTACAGAGTAAATAAAATAAAATTACAACATATCGTATCAAACTCTGATCATAATTCTAAACAAGGAAACTAACCTCGCCTAAATCCACCTCCTCTGCAGTCCAGAAGGAAGCCTCTGCTTCCTTGTACTTTGCCCAGATATCTGGCCATTCAATTGGAAATACAACAAATCTACGAGGGTTCTCTTTGAGTAAAGGCTCTAGTTCTGGATCAAAGCTATTCTCCTTAAGATCCAACTTCTTTGTAATTTTAGAAACACCCTATTGACAATGATATTCATTAAATACATTTATAAATAACACTATCAAGATCAACATCTAGTTATACTTACATTGTTTTTAACACCTTTGTCATTCGATATATATGGCTCTACGCAAATTTTTTTAGGAGAATTCTGAAACATAATTAATTATTATTTCCTAATTGTAAGAGAAGTTAGTTCTGTTCGCTATTTTGCACAACCTAATACACAACGCATGGTTTATTCCTCATCCTTTCTATAAAAGTTTACAGCTTAAAATAATTAAATCCTATATATATATAACAAAAAATTATAATTTTCAACAGGTATAATTAATTGTGTGACATTCGAAATATATATAAATATTATTATATAGCAGACCCATTCAACAAAGCAGATAACCTCACACAGAACAGAACTTATTTCTTGTATTATAATATTAATGACAAGCCAAACAGATTTCTTAATTACAAGTAGTATCTTATAAAAACAGTAAAGACAGGTAAGTGTCATGGAACTAACACCTAAATATTATTTAAATCGTACTTTTCGAGACAGGTTACCGCCTTCCATTGAGCGCAACGGATAAATCAAGCAGAATAATATTCAAGTCATTATTTATTGTTATATACTTTTGTCTTGTCATTTCATAAAAGGTAGGGGGAAAAAACCATTATATATAAGAGACTACCAGGAACTTCCATATACATCATTCAATGAACATTTTTCTTATATATATGTAATAAGTGAGTAGTACAAGTATTAAAATCAATAATTCGTAATAAATAAAAAAGAAATATTGTCCTTATATCGAATAATCTGAATAAAAAAATAAGTAAAAGCGTTAAACAAATTTACGCGCCAAATCCAGTACTAACATATTAACACAATAACGTACTTTTTCCTATTCCTCAAAGCACAGAAAATTGTATAAAAATTGAAATGAAAATATTACGCGTTGCTAAATAATTTCATTATATCACGAGAATGTTTGTCTACAAAAATAAATTTAGAATAAGGCGTTACCTCGCGTTGACTATGTCATTGAACTACGATCGGATGAAAAATTATCTAATTTTATGTATAAAATAATGACAGAAAATATCATTGAACTTACCTTCCCGTTGAGATTTACTTTACTGAGATTATTACTGATGTTTTCCTTGGTTGATACGTGGAGCGGCATTTTTATGTCTGGAGTAATTAATTCGGTAAAAGAGAACCTGGACGGTCGTAACTTGATGCAACGAATAAGCCGAATGTTGAGATTTCGCACCAAAATTGAAGTATCTTGGATTCCTATTGGTTGATATCAACATGATGACATCACGTCCGACGAACTCAGCCAATCAACGTTGAGGAGTTTAGCGCCAAATATTCTTGCAGGTTGAGCGAGCCGTTTGCAACTCTGTGCATAAATCATTTGCATTTTTCATGACTTATTAAATTTTTTTTTCTCTCATAAAAATATTTTCTTCACTACGTTTTATTAGTTAACATGGAAATCTGACTTTTCACAGCATATTGTAACGGCAACGTAACTTCCTACTACATTAATACAGACTACCCACATCAAAATGATATGTCGCTAATCAAAATCGACGACATGATTTTGAAAAAGTATATTAGATTCTTTGGTTAATTATTTTAACATTTGAATTTTAATAACTCCAAGCGCCAATCTTATAATCAGTATGATAAAAGTATTTGAGTCAGATATATTTAACATTTTTATGAATTGTAACGCGATTTGAAAAACAGACTTTGGTAGTTATCTCAATATTTCCTATTCAGAATGAAAATAAACTAAGTTCAGTAAGATTTTTGTTTAACAAAAATGATCTAATATTTAGACAATCATGAATCTACAGCACAAATGAGAGAAAGCATTTTTATTCTAATCTATTGAATATCTTCATTTTACTATTCTCGATTGTCGGGATTTCATTCCATTTACTAAAATTAATGTTATTAAAATTGCTTACAGATCCAGCTAATTGTAGTGTTATATTCAATAATTACCTTTATAAATTTGCTCTGTAATCCAGACAGATTTGCTTACTTTTCTCATACTACCTAATTACGTTTATGCGCTCGCGTAGTGCGTTCGTTCTTCTATGTGTTATTGTCTCCAGAGTGCGGTAGCAGCGCAACCAGGAACATTTCTACGACGGCCATTAAATGTAGAGTGCGTTGCTGACCGGCTTCTGTAGCTATGCTGTAGCTTCGGTTTTCTATCTATTGACAGAGAAATTTGCGAGTTATATTCGTATAACTATTTGGCAATTAGCAACAAACAGACAGTGAAAATGTTTAATGTAATTAAATGGAGAGTAGTTGTAAATAATTTATAAAGGAATCAAATTGAAGTCACGTGTAATTTTTTTTACTGTGTTTGCGCTTCAGTGACTTGTGATTACCCCGTAGGTTAGATATAATACCTAAGAACACCAACAAACAAAGAATTATTTCTGCTAAAAGTTTTGCTATACATTTTTCTATAACTTATTAAACATCAAAATCTGGCGCCGGTTGACTCTAAGAGAAAACTAAAAATACAGTAGTACAAAATTGAATAAAAATGGCTTTGCACAGTGTTCCACCAAAACGTAAAGAAATTTATAAATACGAAGCCCCATGGCCATTGTATAGTATGAACTGGTCTGTAAGACCTGATAAACGATTTCGTTTGGCTCTTGGAAGTTTTGTCGAAGAATACAACAACAAGGTTCAGATAGTTTCTCTGGACGAAGAGACCTCAGAGTTCAGTGCTAAGAGTACCTTTGATCATCCTTATCCTACAACAAAAATTATGTGGATACCAGACAGTAAAGGTAAAACTTAATGCATAAATTGTATGTACTTAGATTTTATGAGTTTGACAATGGTATATTGTTTCCAGGACTTTTCCCTGATCTTTTGGCTACCTCTGGTGATTATTTGCGGGTATGGCGTGCCGCAGAACCTGAAACGCGCTTGGAATGTGTGCTAAATAACAATAAGAACTCTGACTTTTGTGCACCGCTAACATCCTTCGATTGGAATGAAGTTGACCCCAATTTAATTGGAACATCTAGTATCGATACTACATGTACAATCTGGGGCCTGGAGACAGGACAAGTGCTTGGACGCGTAAATATGGTTACTGGACATGTGAAGACACAGCTCATAGCTCATGACAAGGAAGTATACGACATAGCCTTTAGTCGCGCGGGAGGAGGTCGTGACATGTTTGCTTCGGTAGGAGCAGATGGTTCTGTAAGAATGTTTGATCTCAGACATCTGGAACACTCGACAATAATTTATGAAGATCCACAACACACACCATTACTACGTTTGGCATGGAATAAACAAGATCCCAATTACTTGGCCACTGTTGCAATGGATGCTTGTGAAGTGATCATTCTAGACGTACGTGTACCGTGTACACCAGTAGCAAGATTAAATAACCATAGAGCCAGTGTGAACGGTATTGCCTGGGCACCACACTCCTCCTGTCACATATGCACAGCAGGTGATGATCATCAAGCTCTCATCTGGGACATACAACAAATGCCAAGAGCCATTGAAGATCCAATCCTGGCTTACACAGCAGCTGAGGGTGAAGTAAATCAAATTCAATGGGGGGCAACGCAGCCTGATTGGATTGCTATTTGCTATAATAAAGCAGCCGAGATTTTACGTGTGTAAGGACTTCCTCAATGTGAAAATATGAGTTTAATTTATTCTGTGACAAAGCTAAGGTCCTCATCTCTACCCCAGGACCAAGGTGATTGTAACATAGTGAGATTTTTAAAGGAACACCTGGTTCGATAGACTGATAGATTTAAATGAATGCAATATTTATGCTGAAGATATTACAAATTCCTTTATCTCATGGAATTCGAATTACGCTGGCTGAGCCTTGTGGAATCGTGAGAAGTTATTTAAAATTCGGCCCTCGTTCTTTATTCTCTTTCTAAAATTTCCTTTTTTTCTTTTTAAAATTTTATATATATATATCATTGTCGTTTAAGACGTGATACGATTGATCGCTCGAGTTATTTTGAATAACAAATTTTATAAATTATACGCGGTGTCACTCAAAGTGTTCGTAGATACGTTAACAAGATACCCAAGACAAATGAGACACTGCGCCATTGTACATATGTTTATATCGAAATTACCGTCTTGGTGTAGCTCGCTATGTATCACTAGTTTATATAGTAATTGCGTGTACGTATACAGTGATCAATATATATTCAATAATATGCAGAAAAGTAATCAGCAAGTTTTCAAATAGATAGTCGCAGTAGACGTAACAGTATCTCGTGAAAATTTTCATACGTTAAGCTTATATCGACCCACAGACAATTCTAATGTTAATATCACACTCGTAATATTTATAATAAAAATCCAAGTTTTTGATATCTGTGAAAAATCGAATCTTACCTTATCAAACCTCTAAGTTGAACTGAAGCGATCAACTGAACTTTCCTGGTTTTATTGTTTCTTGGATGACCGGTTATAAAAAAAAATAAAAATTTTTTTTACAAAAAAAGCAATAATTTTATTGTTTAATAATATTAACTATAATGTAAAACTAAGCGATGAGCGAAATATTTGCAATGATTGAAGTTCGCGCATATAAATTAAATATCAGTCGATTAACTTTAAATTATCAATATAGCTGTACTAAGGCTCCATCGAAATTGCCATAATAGGATTTATAAGCGTTCTCTCTAACGCTTTCGCGAGAAAAATATTTTTTTCAGCTTTGATCGTCACATTAATAAATACGTTTCATCGTTATTACTCTGATACAGAGTAAGCCTCATTATTATATAACAAAATATAAGGAAACAACGAATCAATATGAGGATAAATATACGACAAGTATTCTTTCGCATACTGCCATTTTGTTTTGCTAGACTTTCTTTTTCATGCGTCAATAATATAAAACTTCGTATACGTTTTCTCTCGCAGGCTCTTCTCGTTAACTCGCACTCTTCTTTTATATACTTTTCTCGAGTATTCAAAATAAAAAAAAAAGTCACATGAACGAGAAGAGAAGGAAGAAATAATTGCTAGGACTCAGGGATTCCCATCGAAAATCTTGGTCCATTGTACATAATAATTGGTTAAAACGTAAGAAAAAGAAACATTCATTCATAGATTCGTAAACCCAACGGTATCTGATTAATGCCCGTTTCCTCCGACGTTAATCGAAGTTTAACCTCTGGTTACCCTATCTTAAAACTATATTTAAAAAATTGAACCAGTCTTAAACCACGTCGGAGGAAACGGGCATAAATCTATCTTAATATGGAAACCGCGGGAATTTTGAAGAGGATAAAAACCATTAAATGCCTAATGACCAGATACGCTACATGGCAAGAATGACCATTCGCGAGCATCCAATACATCAAGAAAATTAGACATCAATCAGAGACTATATTTCATTCGGCTCTGCGTGTGGGAAGCCTGTGACGTCTTACTCGAAGGCTTCACTGCTTCGGAGGCTCTCTGTACACGAAACCAACATGTCACTTCGACGGAAGGATATTTTAACTACGCATTGTAGGTCCTTTACATATTACATAAAGATTTTACCCAATAATAAATTAGTATATCTTTATAAAACACAGAGCTTGCTTGCTATGTAATGCAAGTGCAACACTGTGCACGCCATTGTCAGCATATTTCCCATAGCAATACTGACGTGCACTTTTCTGAAGGCCTGATGAATCTTCAGGTAGTGAGGGCAGTGCTTCAAGGGACCAGGATTGTGGCGGCCAATTTCGTTACCAACCCCAGCTGCACGTTCCAGAGCATTCTTGGCAAGGATGAGCTTGAGTAGTGGTGGAGTCAGATACAAACGGATGACCAATTCCAGAAAAAAGGCAAGGGACATGCCAGCGACCTAGAAATAATTAATTAAATACATTTATGTTTATTATTCAATAGATCTTATACATCTAATTTGACTCCTGCATAACATGTTACCAACCTGAACGGCAATTTCAGTGTCCCAGCTGTGTGTTGGATGATGCTTGACGAATATTAGAAGCGTCGTGAGACTGAGAGTGGCATTTATTGTGAAGTATCTTGGGAACAATATACGCTGTACCTCTCCAAACGTATGTCTAGGAAGTGCAAAGTACAGAGAAAGTCCTAGAAGAACAAGAGAGAAAGATAAAAAGATATACGTAAGTCAGTAAATTTCCTACTGTATCTAAGATAAAGTATCGATTATTACCAAACAGCTAAATACCTGAGATAAACGTCATCCAAATCTGTGCTCCAAAATGCATAACAAACGACGCCAAATAAATGAAGGATGCTGTCCTGGAGTGAGGATGTCCGGGGTTATTCTTCTCGTTTGTTGGTACCAATGCAGATGTAACGCACAGCATCGCAGCAATCATAATCACATGAGCAGGTTGTGTGGTGTGAAACAGGATGCTGCAAGAAGAATAAATAAACATTAAAGACCCCATAGAGTACATGGCCAGAAATAAGGCTAGATTAGTCGATAAGTCAAATCTAGTTAAGTTTTAGTATGCCTAGTTTTACACTCTACGTGGTGTCTATTTATAACATAGAAGAAGTACATTTGCAAGACACGTTAGCGTCGCGACGCTTATAAGTGATGAAATCTGTAACCTCTGATTACCACTACAAAAAAGGCTTAGTACCGCCATAGATAAAAAAATACCGAAATTGATTAGAGTAATCATCAAAAGTTAAAAATCAGATATTATTGAAGACCTTCGTCGCGAGACAGTACAAATTACAAAGGCGGCGATTAGTATAAATCAGATCATCTATAATTTTTCCATCATGACCCAGTCAAAGGATTTTTCAAACGGTAACTGCTGTTATCGACAGTTACTATTCCATTGTTTTATTTTACATCACTGTATAACGTATAAGACAAGAAAATCATTTGTTTAATCATTTTTATTGTCTTCCATTGGCTATTTTTTCATTTTTTTTCGAACAACTACGACGTTACATTTTATTAGTAATTTTTCGCTAATCTGATATTGATAGAGGCCCATAAAAAATAAGAGCAATGATATAATACTTTACTTTTGACAATCAGTTAAATCTATCACGTATATAGACAATGCGTTAGCCGACGTTAGATAAGTGTTTGCCGTTTTACGTATCTCTGCTTATTAAAAAATAAGCTGTTAGAACTGCCACTGCGTAACGGCATAAGATATATCTGAACATTTGAAGATTGTATTTTAAAAATCTACTCCATTCTATTTTAAAATATATTGATATGCATCACTTTCGATGGAAGATGTTGTTCTAGATATACAATGGATCGGACCTAGTTATTATTTTACAATTAAATCAAACGATTGGATTTAAAAATTTTCAAGGATCAATATGATTAGCGCTATTAAAATATTTTTGTAATCTTATTCGGGTTAGAACCGATTAATAATCTTATTGTTAATAACGATGATGCCAAAAAGTGAAGCAAGCAATTTCGTTTGCATCTTGTAATATTTATCAATTAATCTGAAGTTTGACCCGTGGAAGCAGCGTGACGATATTAAACTTTCTTACGTTTATTCAAATTGATAAGAGAAATAATTACTTTACATACAAGATATCATTATTAGCAGACGGGGACTGCGTGCTGGCGGTCTTATCTGTATAACTTAATGAGAAATCTATCCCACGTGAATTTCAGTAAACTTTTCCGTAATTTTATGACATAAGTGTTACGTAAAGACACGAGTTGTTTTTATTATAAATAAATTACAGAAGCTATCTGCTCACTGTTAGATGTAATACCGCGGAAAATCTCTCGTTGTATATTGCACTGAATCCTCTAACAAAGAGTGTCACCAACAGCTGACGTATTCCATCATAAGAAAAGTCTACGCGAGACGACCCGAACAATCGGATGGCACTGACGCGTATAATTTGCGTCACGAGAGCTCATATATTTCGAAGAATCTTCAAAGATTTGGCAGAGATCCACTTGATTTCGGCATATCATCAGTTTTTTCTGCCACACGTGAATTACGTATGTACATACGTACTCGCAGTGAACGACATAAATTTGCTAGTCAAACGAAAGACCAATACATATGTATGTATGTGTACTCGACAGCTTTGGAATGTGGTAATTTTTGTCGTGAAATTGCGAATTTCTTCGTTGAACGGCCGCATTATTTTATCTCACTATCGAAACGCGTTCATTCATTTTTTTACTTTGGCCCTGAACGTTTTAATTTGTTTGGACGAAGACGCTCAACGAGTCATTCGTATTCAAAATCATTCACATCGTCGCACCTAACGAAAGGAAGGCGCGTGCCGATTTTATAATAAAAAAGTTTTAGTTATTTAAAAGAAATAAAACCAATTGATCAAACATATTGTTCGACACGTTGTGAGCGTTGCTTTAACTTTACGACGATAAATTGTCCTTCGCAAGTCTCTTTTTTCTACGTCTCGTACAAGATGGCCGCCCATCTTTATCGCTTCGAGTGGATGATATATTCTGACCATTCTGACAGGGATTTATATGAAAATGATGCCCTAAAGAGAACCTCACGCAGACCGGAGAACAAGATCGCCCGAAAAGATTACATGTGAAAGAACCGTGAAGTAATTGCAGACGGCGGAGATTAAATAAAATAAAAGTAAAGGAAATGTGTCAAGATGGAAGATACGTTCTGGATACGTATTACAGGTTATGTTACCAACCCAGTGCAACTCAGGTGTAACATATTATTAAGGTTTGTCATTAATAATAAATTAATCACTGACACAGTCGAGAATTCAGGGTCTCGTGAACATTGCAACAGAAAATTTTTATCTCTTCATTCTTTCCGAGAGATTAACAATTACTTAATCGATGACGAAAGTAAAGCAAGCAAAAAGTTCCAGAAAGATCAGCAAACACACGTTAAGCCTGCAACATGTTAATAAGATGAATTTGATAATTGAATAAATAAATAAAAGTAACTAGTCCGCCTCAAAAATATTCCACTACCGTCGTACAAGTTCAAAAGACTTATAAAGGCCAATACACTTTTCGCTCAACGTATCATGAAATTGCGCAATGCAAGTGTCAACAATTTTCCAATCGGCAGACCCCGTTTGCACGGCAAACAGTGTAAAAAATAATAATCGTTTCATTTACAAAAACTTTATGATCGTCTGCAGTAGATAATTAAATATGACAAACAATATCGTTCCAATTTTCGAATCAAACCGTGTAGATGTAATAATTGTTAAATTTTTCAATAACCCTCCAATTCAATAAGCGCCAAAGAACTGGGGTTACTTTACGCGTATAATCCATGTACTTCCTGGAGCTGCATTACCACCCTAATACAGGCGTACCAACTGATAGTTCGCAATGGAGGATCAGACGAGTATTAAATTCATGAAAATTAGACCCCTCTGGCTAATATATCCTACAGCCTCTGGGATCTAGGATTAGCAATGGATGCTTAGGCAACGCATGATCGTTCTAGCATTCAATTTTAGGGGACTGTTTCTTTAAATTAAAATCGTTGCAATAGAATAGAACATTATGCGCCACATAGATCTATGTATGTATGTACATATATATGTGTATGTATATACTAACAATTGGTACATACTGTATATGCACTACATATATATAGAGACAATGTGAGCATGGATATGCATGCATATAGCGTAGTCTAATAGGTATATAGATTGATATGGCCTATATGGTACGCTACCACTTATCAGGGCACCTGGTAAACGTGCGAGACGGCACGCAACCAAGCAATAGATCATTTCATAGCGAAAATCATCATCAATTTGTTAAATTGTATCATGGATCGTTACGGGGGTCGTCACGTTTATAGTGAGCACTGATTTCGACTTCCTTGGGTCGTACCGGAAGTTCTTTGATAAAAATTTCATGGCTATCGTTAATGAAGAATATTATTAAGATGCTTAATTTGCATTAAATTTCTAATTGAATGACCTTTTCAGGGTGCCCTCTTGAAAAGCGACTGATAATTAATTCAAATCTTTATTCTTATCTTTCATTATCATTAGACATAATACACTCGGGAAGAAGACTGCGCGAATAACGCATGTAGCTAGTCTGAACTTTAAGTGCTTTTCTTATTCGATATGCAGATTAAATATTGATTGACAGGATTATCATTTCTTTATATGTACTTTAATGTACTTAAGAGTCCCGGAACTTCCGATGGTTTCTCCTTGTATTCACGTTACTGTAACTGATCAAATTCAATTAATGAGACCATATAGAGAAGCGACTTGAGTTAATTCATGGAATAAATTACATGTGTGGTTCATTGATCCATTAAGATAGGAATGTCTGCAATGATATTTCCGTTGGTTTGAAGATCGAATTTTAGATCAATATCTACTATATATATATGTACAAATTGGTAGCGTTACAGTATACTAGATTAATTAGCATAATTTTGAGATGAATCAGAGAAATTATCCAATGCATTCAGATTTAAGTATTTTTACATAAGTATATTCCGTCCGGAATACTAAGATGTCATCTGTTGGGCATCAGATATGTGATTTCTCGTCTGTTACTTTTAGCTGTTTCGCGAGTAACAGGTTAAAAAAAGGAACGTCAAGTGATTCAGCTTGTCACATGGTTACGTTATTTTTTCTACAGGCAACAAATAATTGTTAGAAAATTTTGAGTGCCTTTAGCGTCACTCAAAATTCTTATTAGAACATAATTTTTGGCCTTAACATTATTTCCATCAATTTCATAGGCTAATGATCATTAATTCCTTCTTCTTGTTCCTTGATCATTAATTCCCATCTTGGTTGTTTAATATACAATGTTACGTCAATGATTGTATTCCTCTGGTGAAATAACCTAATTCTTTGTACAGTTGTTAAGGTATTTCATACTGCACCAAGTGTCACGTAACAGAACTTGTCCTTTCGCCAAGGTGCGCAAGTAGCGTAACGTTGCTGATTGTTATTTTTTTATATATCCACCCTTTTTTTTATTACAGCTATCTGCGATTGGCTTGATTAATCACAAACTCCATTACGGACGTGGCCCCAATTTACATGGTACCGGTCTTGAAGCTTGGATTAAATATCATTGTCGAAACTTGATACGTTGCTGATTAAAAAAGACGATATAGAAAAGAAAGTGACTGACCTATAAGAAGTGTCTCAAGACGATACCGATAGATACAGGTGTAACTAACGATACGGCTAACTAAAATCACAGAAAACTAACCTATGACCTCAGGTCGAATAAAGTCTTATCGGCCAGTGAAAGTCATAATTGTATTTTTCTTTGACTTACCCGTATGTTTTAGATTGTTGCCACGCGGAATAGTACCGAGAGAACTTGTCAAAGATGATACTGTACTGGATTGTACTTATTGCCAGGATGTCACTGTTGATACTAGGAACGTATAATGTCTGAGCCTGCTCTTGTCTAAGGGCCTCAGCTTCTTCTCGCTCAATCATCTCCTCGTGCAACTTCATGTACTTTTCCTTGGCCTTGGTCAGTTTCGTAGGATTATTCTCCGTGGCCAGAGTTGTCCTAACGGGTTCCTCGTTTATCACAGTACGTACGCACATGATTACGATTTTGAAATTGGCAAAAAATGTCACCGCGATTTACTTTTTAGAATAATTTACACCAGGGGATACACGTTGTATCACTATAGGGTGTCTCGTCTAGTTAACGGAAAATGGAACCGAACCGCCTCGCAACGCTACTTCGAATGCGCTGGTTTCTGTGCTGCGGCTGCTTATATACCAACTCCAGCCTATTGGTCGACGCGGTGTCAGAGGGAATAGGTGTGCGACTACGAGCAACGTTAAAGAATGACGACGACACCGACGTTAGGCGCCAAGAGGGACTCACGTAGTCACATGCCTTACAGGCTTGGAAATATACTTGTTTCGGGGTGGTCTGGATAAGGGACGGGATTCCTCGAAGGATCTTCTTTATTGAATATTTTGCTTAATCTTTTTTTAACAAAGGATTGCTTTGTACGTCAAGAATTTCTTATTGGTACTCATGAAGATGGAATAGATTGTACAGATGACATTTGGTTAATGAATGTCCACGTCCATATGAAGTTTGATTGGGTTGTCACATTTTGATTGAAATTACATATCCTCACCCCTTCTGCGTAAGTACGTTTGAATAATCTGGGAATAATTTTTAAAACTTCTATTGCGGGTGTGACAATTTCTTAAGGGATATTTTATTTACTTAGAAATATCCGGAGACAGTACTCCCTTTTGTAATATGAAATCCTGTTTCAGAGATTTTCCATTACGACGATGGAATTCTTTTTTGTATTTTTCTCATATGCTTTTCTTTCCCTCTTTACCGCACGACGTAATTCAAGACGTAGATTAAGTTTACAGAAGGTGAGAAGTGTCGTCATCATGAGAAGCGTAGAAGTCCGACTTAGAACGTGATAACAGATTTTAGCGTTATCAATCAATTGCCAATCGGTAAATTAAGTACTGTTTATTCACTGTTTTTCATTTTCACTCATCGACCTTTTGTTCTGCTTAACAAACAGCGTCTCGTTCTTATTAATGACAACTTATATTTAACCCTTTGCAATTATGCCATTTGAATTAATTACTGCATGATCAATACAAATTACAATTAATTCGTATTACTTAATACAGGATACAACACGCTAATTCGTACTCTCTTCCCTACAATATTGTGTCGTCAATCATTAGGATGATTAATCAATATGAGAACTATTAATTAACGAAAATTTCTATAAAATGGTTGCAATTTCTTATACGTTGTGAGACAGCAAGGATCACTTAGCTGGTTTATGTTTGAAGGGAGACGCGATACGTTCTGATTCGCTGTTCAAACCAGTTTGAGCAATTTTTCTTTTTTATCCTTGATATTTGAGCTCGATTTAATAAAGAAACTCAGATGCGATGTCTGGTGGTCTGTAACAATTTTAATGAGTATCAAAAAATTTTTCAATTCATTATATTCACCCTCTATCCCTGCTTTAAAAACTATAATACAGGCAGTCCTGTATAATGTTTGAGAAATAGGGTTATTATTATTCATCTGCCATAAAGCATCGGGAAATATTTGAACGTTACAAACCATATGTTGTGTATCGAAAATTTCGAAACTTATTTATACAGGTCGAATCGCTATACGCCGTATGTCATCTCGATTCGTTTTTATTAATCATCCCCGTTCCATATACTGCACTGCCAGTAATAACAAGCTTTCCCGTTGGGTCAGCGTTAAACAATCGCCATTTTGACTTGGATTCCACGAACATTAACAGGAGTAACTTGGGTCTCACGTAGCAGCTTCTGCAGGCTAAATCCACGAAAAAACTAATGACAACTAAAGAATTTAACGACGTATTAAAACTTCCGAGTTAATTAAACATCTAGAATTTCGCAGAGTAATATAAATATATGACATATGGGAAAAAACTTATGTCGCAAGGCTTGACGAGGATCAACGACAATAACAGCCGTTATATTAATTTTCAAGTTAGCTTGTCCCTGCGGATAACAATTAACCAAATACTGTCGAACTATTCAAAGCCGTTACGTTATGTCAGGTAAATTGCAATCGCACTAAACAGCCGAATGAAGTGATCGTCGAGGCTGACGACCGTTTCTTTGGCAAATGTCCCATCCAAGTGCGTCTCTATCTATTTTTAGCTCACCCTTAGAGACTCCTATGCTACTGTCTTCGTCACGTTTCGTCTAAGTTCTATAACATCCGCAAGAAAATTGTCATTTGCTTATTTCACGTACGGCTATCCTTATTTATTTATTTTCTTTGATTTTCAAACTAACCGGAAACGCTGCTTTGACGTAGCAACTGCGCATGCGCCTTTCAACTGCCAATTTCATCGTAATTCAGTGTCTGCGTCTGGTCGGCGACGTTTGATTTATGACAGGACCAGACAGGCCTTACACGTGAGATACGACATCGAGGCATGCACGCACCTCGAATTTATGAAACGGTCCAGGTTTGTAATTAAAAAACAGAACACAAGCTACAGTCGAAAAATATTCCTTCGTGTCCTATAATACTGGACCGTCGTCTATTCAGATAATCATGGCGCAAATAAAATAATGAAAATCATAACGATTATGCCTATCACGTACTAACTAGGAGAACGTAATCTGTGAAGAACTAAACTGTAAGTAATTGCAATGGTAACTAAATAATTAATATCGCTGTTATTTATAGCTACATTGGTTGCCTCTATTCATTTTTCACGTTCGTATTTTATTCTCTCATCGCCGAATCGTTCTTCGATTTTATTGCTCCTCGTTACCGGCTCACCGACCTGTAAATAATTTCGGGAACACCACAAATATTTATGAGGGTCTTATGTAAATTTCCACGAAGTGTAGTCCTTCCTTGACACGTATTCGCATTCACTACCCGCAATTCGACGTAGCTTTCTTAATTCTTTCTTATAATCGTCTTCTTCCGAAGGCGAACGACGTGTCACGAGTCATGCAGCCCTTCAATCTAATCTAGAAGACTCTTCACACAGCGTAAAGTTGCCCAAGACAAATTCTCTATTTAGACCTAACATAATATGACAGAGTTCCACTGTCATCAGGCGAGTTAAAATCGTGACCCAGAAAATAAAAGATTATAAAGATCATTCAGAGCTGTACTCTGATGTCGCATTATAAATACATATCTCTTTCTGCTGTCGAAAGCAATTCCAGAAGTAGATTGCTAAAGGAATTCAAAATCTTATATGTGACGTTAAGCACTCTTTCCCGTTCTCTGAAAAAAATGCATTTTACTTAGAATCGTTGTCATTCCAGTTGCATACTTGGAGAAAGTCCCAAAATGGGGATTCTCATAATTTCCAGCTACCTAACCACTGTTACAATGCAATAAGAATGCATTAGAGTATTCAGTGTTATCCCACAGTAATTATTACCAGTGCCACACAGTCAAGCCCCTTAGAGCTTTCCCACGAGCTCACTAGGTGGATATTTCTTTCCTTAGGGCCTCAACGGGTCATAAGGGGTTAACGGTTAAAAAAAAGAATAAGATAAAACCACCTGGGGTTATCCTGGTTAACATTTGCCAGACCCTTTTTTCTTAGCAAAGCGATACGATACACTTGGAGTGCATTGGTTACAAATGGAGTCCTGGGTACGTTGAGTTCAACAACCCATAAATTAAACAGTACAAAAAGAATAAGTCCCTCGTACATAAGTTTCCTCTCGAGTGACTTGTAAAAATTAACAAGTAGAAATTTATAAAAAATAACGTACATTATATTAATATAATGGCTAGTTTATCAACCATGCATCCGCATTCTACGTCACTTGAAACTTCTTTCTTTAATATTCCCGGAAGTCTATTCCGGTTACACTTGATGCCCTTATCAATGCCAATCATCACTACACAACAATGATGATGCTGTAGTAGCGATTACGTTTGAGTTATGTGCTGCCAACGTGTCTCCGCCTGACAATTGATCCACCCTGGCTTACGTAAATACTTAAAGTATAATAACAATATTAAAATAATCAATAAGCTGACAAAGTCAAAAAAACAACATGCAACAGGCACAAGTGACAAGACCCAATGTTCTCGTACGATCCAAGAATGCAAAACAATACGCTCTCATTGTCGATCGTATCTTTGACATTTGTTCCGTAAAATTTAGAAAATTTCTTTCTTTTCCACAAAAAGAAAATACTTTAACATGAACCGGTATTTATAAAATGTTCTCCCTATAGGGAGCATCTTTACAATTTCCTCTGTAAGAGACCTTCGCCTCCTCTTACACGTATCAATGATCTACCGATGAAAAATCATTTAACGTAAACCACCAAATCTCGACACCATGAAACAACTGAATGGGACAAAAATAGATATCGCAGAGTCCACGGTGATCGTAAAATGCTTACCTTCCGGTCGAATTTATTTTTAAGTTTATACACAGTGGCGCTACATGAAATCACATCGATTCGCGACTACGCATTTTAACTTGGAAATAATAATAATAATAGCAATGAAAGACAAAAAACAAGGGATAGAGACAATAATAATAATATTAATAAAAATAAAAATAATAATGATGATCATTAACGCGTACAAATAAACTATGAATATATGACCTCAAGTATTTGGAACCGACGGCGACGTTTTTATAAGTTACAAAAATTAAATTCAACGCACTCCTTAGTGCATTCGCCCCTTAGCTTTGATCCATTATGTTTGCTTCGTTAATATTGCTGCCTGAGCATTCCTTTTGTATCACTTCGAAAAGAGGTTGCAATTCGGCGGTCGCCTTGATCTGCGCTACGAATTCGCTCAACGCTGGGTTTTTGTCTGTAAAGAGTATTGACATAGTTGAGATCAAAACGAAGTGAAAACGCACTTTTGAAAAAAGAAATAGGAAATGCCAAACAGTAGTAAAAGTACGATCGTCGGGTTAAGAAAAACATTGTTTTTAAATTATGGAATTTTGAAAATGCTTCATCGCAGCAATAACATATTCTTACCAGCATCAGGTATTGTCAGCAAGGCTGCTACAGCCCTCAATGCTGAGCGCTTGAGTTCATCTTGTTTCTCGTATTCTTGTTTTACTGAGTTCGCCTTGACCTTCATGGTGCATGTACTTTTCAGAGGTTCCACTAACCTTCCCAGCCCTGTTTAATTAGAATTAATTATTAACATTCGAGCAGAGTAAATTTTGAAATTGGAATGAATAGGTAGTTTAGCACTTTCTTGTTACTGACTTTGAAGTACTGCCGTGGGACACAGCTGAGCAAGTCGAGCTGTCATCAGGTATGTCAGCATCTTGATGTCGTAATGATCGCGTAGTCCATTTTCCACGTAATTGAGAAATTCAAAAACATCCAGTCTGTCTAAGCAAGAATCCAAAAGAGTATACATGCACTCAAAAGCTGCCTTTCGTAGATCCAGTCCATCATCCACCGTATGCTTGAATGGACCCATTTCCACTTCCCTTATCAGTTCTTTCTGTAAGGAGAAGAGTGATAAAATGAGTCAATAATATTTTAAGAGCTATACTGTGGAGGAATCAGGTGTTACGGACCTTTATCTTTGTTTCTGTATAAAGTTGGGGTGGTACTGAGTCCAATAGATCTCGAATGAGGGTTGGTTTGTTATGTGCTGCTGAATTAAATGCCACTAACGCCACCCGTCTAACATTCAGGTCAGGATCCTCCAGAGCTGCCAAGAAGCTACCCATGCATTGTTTCAACATGGCGTCTATGGGTTGGGGCTAAAAAAATTATTTAGTTACTGAATCTGTATTGTAGACCGGTATTAGTTCCTCTTGGAGACGATTTTCCTTACCTGATCCGATATGGTGAACTTGACTGCAGTCACTGTTGTCGTTCGCATCAACGCTGATGGAGATTTTAGAGACTCCTGGAGCTTTGGCAATAGGGTTGCTGGATCTATAAGGGTAAGTTTTCCCAAACACTCCGCTACTACGTTTCGAGTACCTTCTTCTGTGCATTCGCAATGCCTGTAGAGTAACATCCAGATCGAAGGGACGAAGTTTTGTAAATGGGAGACACCCGAAGGACTCGCGGATTGACAAGTAATTATCTGATTGGGAATAAAATGTTGAATTTTAGTAAAAGTTTGTGAATCATATGATTGAATATAATTTAAATGTCATACCTCCTTCAGAGAGTGTAGAAGCAGATACTGCCTCTTTGGCTGAGCTTCAATTTCTTTGAGGATAAATGGCAGGTACTCCGGAAGGTTACCTACTGCCACATTGCCCAAAGTGTAGCTGGCTGCAGACTTGACTTCTTCGGAGTGAGAGGAGAATGAATTAAGAATAACGTGTTTCAATGAACCAATACTGCTCAGGTCTCTGCAAAGAAACATGATTAATGAATTTACAATAATTGAATTCTACGATATTATTCAACTTTGAAAGTTACTTACACGTGTCTGCCAATTTCACCAATAACCAAAAGAGCAAAAATGTGTTGCGCATCGCTCTGTGGATTCTGAACGTCCTTTAGGAATTGTTCGACAACGCATTGGGCTTCCTGGTGCCATGTAATCGTCAAGGCTGCCGCGCACTTAGCCAAAGAGTGATATGCCTGCTTGTGAAGCACCGATTGGCTCACTGGAGCTACAAGCATTGACAGTAATTCGCGGTAACCCAGTCCCGGAATACCGGCTTGCACCAGAGCTTGAAAGAACTCGAGCATGGAGTTCAGGGCGGCGCCTGGAGAAAAAAAGTCCATTACTCTCGCGTACTGATTAACAATTACACAATCGAACTGACCTTGCAGAAGGGGAGACTTGACCAGTACTAGAATTTCCGGTAGAATATTGTCAGACACCCTGGTGAGAGCAATAGGATGCAACTTGGCAATAGTTGTAAGAAGCGTTAGGGTAAGTTGAGCTATATGAAGATCAGCTTCATTTAATAATGCTGGTAATTCAGCAGTGACCTTAAATTAATATATTGCAGATTAATAAAGGATTGACTTTGAAAATGAGTCTTTCTGGTTTCATAAGAGCATTTATAGTGAATTACCTTATCAAGAAGATCCGGATAAAGTGCAGAACTATAATTTTTAACAAGAGTGTCCAGCAATGTAAGAGAGCACAGCTTGAGGGCTCTTTGATTTTTTCTTAAAAAGGAGCCAAGAATTGGAATCGCTTCCTCCTGTTAAATAACTTCATTTTAGGAAAGTTCCTTTAATATTTCTGCTACAAATCATCCGCTAGACTTACCATTATGGGTTTAAGGTCGACCCTGAGTGGAGAGGCGGCGATACACGTAAGAGCCTTCACCGTGGTCAATCTAGTGATCTCATTCCTAAGTCTATCTAGGAAGATCGGTAAGCAAACCGGTAATTGATCGTGAAGGGTATCACCTAAATGTGCAAGGATTTGCCCCATACAGGCAATAGCACGTTCCTTTACTTCCTGGTCGATATCAGCCGTCTTGAGCCTCGACAAGGTAGACCGATAAAGCTCACCAGAGAGCGTAGTAAAGTCAAAATTAGAGGGTTTATCTAAGTAACGATAAAAATGCCGTGTTAATCATTTTATCATGTTTATATAAATAATTATGGACCGAAATGATGCTCACCATGCGGTCTGATCACTTGGACAAGCTGCTGCAGAACCAATAGAGCCTCGGCCGTGATCTTGTAGAAAGGATCTCCGACGGCAGCAATCACCGGGGGTACCAAGACTGACATGTGAGCATGAAAAGCTTCAGGATGATGAGTAATGACTAAGGTATGAACGAAGGCAAGGGTGTCTATCTTCATATTCGATGATGAATTCTTATCGCCCAGGGAATACTGTATCCCTGGGATAAGTGCTGGGATGTGATTAGTTAGGGCACCCGGGAGGACGAGCACGAGTTCCTTAAGTAAGGAAAAGCAGTCTTGTCTTGTTTTAATGCTCTTCTCCTTCATCTGACGGTGTACAGCCTTTACGATCAGAGGGACTTGTTGCTGCAGTAAGGAAATAGGTCCTTCCTCATCCTCCATGGAGTCAGGATCTAATGGTACTCCAGTAGCAGGTCTTGTTTGTCTCAACAAAGCAATGTACGCATGGAAGATGTCAGACTTGACATTCTCTTCGCGTTCTATCATAGACCAATTTTTACTTTTTATATTAGGTAATTAAAATGAATAAACTAAATGCATTTTAATTTCAATGAACTCACCCTTAAACCTCGCGATTAAAGCTGGGGACACGACTTTATACAAATCTGGAAGTAGCTCTCTTCTACTGGAAACTACTGCCTCCAGACATTTAGCAGCAGCGCGTCGAACTTTCCAGCTCATATCATCGTCGTCTGAATACTCGTCCTCGGCATCTTCCTCGCCATCTTCTTCAGTTTCCATCACGATACCTTCTCCGTCGGAGAGGTCGTTCACGTCATCGTCATAATTGTAATTGGGATCGTAAGTTATACACACCAAGCAAATTTCAATGATCTATAGGTAACAATAAAGGAACAAAATAAAATATTTTATCCATATAAAAAGAGTGCTTGTTTAAGAAATTAATGATTCATTTACTTTGTTTATATGAGGAGTTATTTCCTTAGGACAACGATAAACAAAAGCTTCAAAAGCTTGTAAGCAGTACTCCCTAAGCTCATCGTCATCTTCGCTACTGTACTGAACAATTAGAGGCATCACTCTTTCTATTTGTTCTCCGAATCGATGTCCAGCTTGTCGGCTAATTAACAAAAGAAATTGTCATATTACACTTCCATTGTAGATGCTAAATTAAATAACAGAATTATACATACCAGATAGAGGCAATACATTGAATATAAGTACGTATGACATTTTTGACTTTCTGTGTAGACAATCCATCCAGCAAATGATCAAGGAGTTTGTTATAAAGATGGTTATTGCTAGAGGTTAGCAAGTGACTGAGGGCGACGATAGTCCGTTTGCGAACAGCTTGCCGGGGTGAGGAAAGTTGAGGCAATAGGGCAGCCAGGATGATAGGATGAAAGGTTATTAAAAGGGCACCGAATCTGGAAAGTAAATCTGCCACGATATCCAATGCTTCTAGCTGTACAGAAACATCTTCTTGCTATGGAGAATATTGAGATAAGATAAAGTTGTGTGGTAGTCAGAAGTTAAATTACAAGACTATTTCTAGTACCTTCTCAATGGCGCTACTTAAACGACCCGTTATCCGTTTACAGACATTAGCTGCGAGTGCACTTGAACCAAGAGGAAGCTCCGATATGACAGTTTTCAACCCAATGCTAGATATATCTCTAAGTTGTTCTTTATCGGATACCATATTGCTACAAAGAGCATCTACTATTGTTTCTACATGGTACTCCTTTACTTTGTTGACAAGTGGACCCAAACTATAATGAAATATTGATTAGATTTACTTGTTTGGCTGAATATAAAAAAAAAAAAATTCGATATCTCATTACCATTTCACAGCTAGATTTTGCACTTCTCCATTTTTATCCTCCAGGAGTTTTAGTAACATTTTAACTACCTTCCTCTCAGAATCATCGTCAAGCTTTATACTGTCCTTTTGCAACTCGGTCATCAGATCATTTGTAGCCATGAACCTGAAGTCCTTGTCACTGGACGTCATCTAAAAATTATTATGCATTCTAAAATATCTATCCACTATACATCCACAAAATCTATGTCTCATTTAAGTATTTAAAATACTAATAAAGACAATAAAAGACCCCAATACGATATCGAAGTGTTGGAGACTGTTACAAAACTAAATAGAATCAAGTATTAGGTGAGAATAACACAATATGTATATGTATATCTATACTTGTTTTAAAATTCATACTATATCATTCTCAAGAGGTCTCGATATTGTAAAATCATGTAAGCGAGGTTAAGTGACAAAAAACAATTGTCACAAGCTCCTGGATTTTAACAAAGCCAATCATTGCGAAATTTCATTGTAAAAAAATTATTGACATAAGGAAACAAGAAAGTCCTGGAGTTATTACTAAAGGAACTCTCATAAGAATACCTTCTCCAGCAAATGTGCTATCTGATACGAAACACTGGCCATGATCGGTGATTTTTCAGTTGGCCGGTAGCTATTCCGTTGCCGACTCACGGTCTGCGAATAAAAATGTAAAAAAAAAAAACAAAATCGTAAAGCTCGTCAAATCCGCGGTGACGCGCGGGTACGACGATTTCCTCTTCGCGTTCCTCTTAGCGATATTCACTCCAGGATAACGAATTTTCATCAAAGGGCTACCGTCGGCAGCATATTTCGTTACTGCTGCGGGGAAGGAAGTGCCAAAATTTTGACGGGGGTAAAGCGCGTTCCGAAAACTCCAGAGAAATTACAACCCCGGTTTACTTTACAGAGATGAGTAGGGAGATGCACAACGCTACGGTTTTAAGCGATACCAAACACATGGCGCTAAATCGTAGCGGTGAGTCCAGGAGTAGGATTTTGTGATCATCACCACCGTCGATAATGCATGTTCCATTGTAGCCGAGCTGAACGTGATCATGAACCTGTAGCTTGGCGGGCAGAGGTTCTCCGCAACTTATCGATGGTTCCCAGAGCAACCCTTAGAATCCTTCGTAAGGACATAAAGCCAGAAAGGAATAAGAAGAAGAAGGAAGAGAGAAAAATAAGAAAAAAATTAGTTGCACAGAAATATTGAAAATTCGAAGAATTGAATAAAGCTTTCCAAATACTACTAAATATTATTGGATCTTCATTTACTTTCAAAATTTATTCAAAATATAAAATTGAGGCTAAATCACATCTCGTAGAATATGCAGAGTTGATAAAAATTGAATTGAAATTGTAGAATATCCAAAATGAATTACGTTCAAATTGAAATATTAATAAATTAGGTATTTGGAACATTGAAGTAATTAATCTTATCTCGCGAATTAATCTTAGCGCCACTTATCTCGGCCAGGAGGTGTTGCCCCCTTATAGGCGAAAGCGCGAACTAATTCGAATTCATTTAATAAGAATTGCCGCATTGAAGTTTCGACGATACGGTTTCCAAATCACACTTCAAAAAGCAAAGGGAATTGTTAAAAGTGGTCCTATCGCAATTTAACCTGTACCATCCTCTTCTATAGACCGTTCTAACTTTCTGCATCTTTCAAAAAATCAAGGAAAAAGCCCTAAAACCAACCCTTTCCGAGATACAGCTGATTTTCAAATTACATTCGGAATATTTTATCTTGGAAAGTTCACTAGGGATGCATGATCACGTTCAGCTCGGCTACAATGGAACATGCATTATCGACGGTGGTGATGATCACAAAATCCTACTCCTGGACTCACCGCTACGATTTAGCGCCATGTGTTTGGTATTGCTTAAAACTGTAGCGTTGTGCATCTCCCTGCTCATCTCTGTACTTTAGAACTTATAAATGCCTTTTATCAATGCCGCCATCTGTGAGACTGTTATAAGAAACTTCATTCTACAAACGCTTTTCATTGCTTTCACGAACGCTATGAGGTAACACAACTGCTTTTTCAAAATTTCAAATGAGCATTCTCTTGAACTTTTAATCCTTTTAATTATATTTGATACTGGAAAGCGCAACTGCAACACCTACGGTCTGAAAAAGGTCTGTCGCACTGAAACAGCTCAGCCAGAACTTTACTGATTTATTTAAGATTTTCGATAAATAGGTACTTCATTAAATATTTATACTTTCATAAGGAGCGCCATTGATGGGTGAAACATCTAGATACATTTATAATAACTTAGGTAGTTGTCTCGTCGTAAAAATTGTTCGAAACTTTTACTGCGTATTTATCACAGTGTTACCTATGTAATTAAAACGAGATTCATACTTTCCAAGCTGAAATACTTATTCAAATTCATAACCTTTTATACAAATCACCAAAATATCAATCCTAGGCTCATGTTTGACTGGTCAGAAAAATGTATATATAACTTGCCTTTTACGTTATAATCAAATTTTCACTATACGAGCATTTTGTCATCATAACATTTGTTATTTAGAATTCACGAAGTGTTGAGATTTATTCGTTACAAGCAGTTTAAAAAACTTCAACAGTGCCAGTCTTTTCGAACATTATTAAACATTCTTTTGATGCTTTTAAACAGTAACATATTGATATTACATATTTCCAAGTAATATAAAGTATTCGAATGAAAATTTTCAAACTCTAGCATGTAAATGATTTCACCTTTGGACTTTGACGAGACAACTACTCTATTAAAGACGTAATCATTTTGAAACTGATTTCGGAATAGTTACAACATTTTAAAAATACCATATATAAATTCATAATGCAACATCGCAGCAAGAATCATAAGACACAATGGCCGTGTAAAATAATGAATGCAAACTAAATTTAAGTAAAATAATTTATGTGTCTATACATATTACATTTAACAGGCTCTTTCTGTAATTTTCCCTTTCAATCTTGGGGTAGCGGATGCACTAAGGGTTAATCGTGTTTAGAATCTATGTATATGACAACTCGAGGCCTTCGACATCTATTTATCCTCTTGTTGTCGTGGACGATGGTCGCGAATAATGTCAAAATATTCACTATTTTTGTAAGTGTATGCATTCTCAACAAAATGCGCTACCATGTGCAACTATGTAGAATAATAATGAGAACTAAGGCCTCGAATTCTTGTTTTAATACTGTACGACAAGCCCTGTCAAAGGACTGTATTGATAACTGGCATCAGACATATGTATAGTAGGACACAGATTTCTTTTTTCATTCACTGCTTTTTTTTGTGCCTGCGATTACACGTACATAGAGGTAAAGGCAAAGGGAACTTGCATTTTATGCTCTGCATATAGCGAATATTAGAAGAAGAAGAAGAAGAAGAAGTGGAAATAAAGAAAATAACAAAGGTAAAATGGATAAGCAAAATACATAGATTTTTCTAATCTATGCCTTTTCACTTACTCGGATCATTAATCTGTTTCATAAATTATTAGCCTAATCAGCCCCGTGTCTCACTTAACCTTAGCGTCTCTGCAGGACATATGAGTACTTCCCCAATAGGAATTATCTACCCACCATGTAAAAGCTTTAAGCCTTTTCCTTTCTGGTTTTCCATATACTTTTTTCTTCTAGTGCGTGAGTTATATGTTCATTATACTCGTGGGCTTATACTGGTCCTTAATAATTATTTATGAAATTGCTGGTATCTCGAAGTTGACACTCAGATTAGCTGATTGAGCCAGCTTAACTATAGTCGAGAGTTTCACTGCCACACGCGCCGCTTCGTCCAGGTCATCTATTGGGACAATCTTGAGGCCGGCGTTGGCAATTAGAGCTTTTGCTTCATCCACGTTCGTGCCCTTTATTAAAAAGAAAAGAATGATTCGTAATAAATAATTCGTAATTAGGTTAACTGATCTAATGATTTAATTATTTTAGTTACCTGTAACCTAACAACCACGGGAATCTTGAGGCTAAGTTCTTTGGTGGCTGCGATAATTCCTTCGGCGATAACGTCGCAACGCATGATGCCGCCGAAAATGTTCACCAGGAGTGCATGAACTCGAGGATCGGACGTGATGATCTTGAAAGCTTCTTTTACGGCAGACGCGGTAGCGCCACCGCCAACGTCCAGAAAATTTGCCGGCTCTCCTCCATGGAGCTTGATGATATCCATAGTAGCCATAGCTAAACCAGCTCCGTTAACCATGCAACCGATATTACCGTCCAGGGCGATGTAGTTCAATTCGAATTTGGCAGCCTCAACTTCTTTAGGATCCTCCTGACTCCAATCACGCAGGCTGAATAGTTCCTTCTGCCGGAACTCGGCATTGTCGTCGAATCTGCATTTGCAGTCGAGGGCGAAGTCTACATAGAAAAGAGGGAGAGAGAGAGGAAGGAAGTTAAACAATTATTTAACGCTAATCGAAATTATTATCGAATAGGAGAAGTAAGTAAAATTAGCGATTACCCACACTTTCCGTTTATGTCCTCTGCAAAAGGGTTCACTTCCAGCAGAAGAGCATCCTTCTTCACAAACATTTGATAAAGACTAACTATCACATTCGAGATGTAATCCTTGACACTCTCAAGGCCAAGCTTCTTAATAATACGATCTGCTTGTTCTGGTGTGATACCCTTGTTAATGTCAATCGGTTCATAAGTAATGGCTTCCGGATTAGTGGCAGCAACTTCTTCTATGTTAACGCCACCCTGACTGGAAGCAATTATAACTGGTCCCTGTATAATTCATTGATCACATTAATAATAAATCATGGATGTTATCTTTACGTAAGATGTCTTGTAATAATATACTAACTCCAAAGGATCGTTCCATCATAACAGCAAGATAATACTCCTTCCTGGGGAACATCCTCTGGGTGACCATGACAGCATTGCATATCCGGCCAGCTTCGCCAGTCTGTTTCGTAATCAAAAACTTACCAAGCATTTTGCTAGCGAGGGCCTTGGCCTCCTCAGGACTGCGAATAAAACAGATTGACAAATACTTAAATTTGTTGATGGTCATACTAAAGCGTTGCTATATTTAAGCTAAGGAATTGAGTACATACGTCTCACACATCTTGACACCGCTGATGTTAGTATCCTTGAAATGGCCCTTTCCTCTTCCACCAGCAAGAACTTGTGCTTTTAGGACAATGTCCTTGGTCTTGAGATCAGCTGCCAACTTTGCAGCCTCATCAGGCGTCTTTGCTACCCCAAATTTCGGTGTTGGAATACCTGCTTCATTTAGAAGACTGTAGCTGATGTGTTCGTGGACATTCAAGTTTCTGACAGGCTGCTTCGTCAAACCAGTTTTACAAGCTAATATCTGTAAAAGAGTATGTTGTGTCACACTTTGAAAATATGATATAGTCTTATCAAGCTTGTATCAAATAAAACTGAATGGATCACATGCCTATTGAATTTTAATATTTATAGAAATTATTAAATATGACTTTTATCTATGCCAGTGCAAATAGTAATGTTTCAATATAATCAAATGTAAACAATCAGCAAATGTGTATCGCAAGACTGAGGACTTTAAACCCATTAATTTTATATATTCAATTTGTAAACATTGATATTACGTTTTCAAAATATAAAATACCAAAAATACATTTCAGATAAATCATTTTGGGGTAAAAGTGCATAAATTTTTAATACTAATTTAAATAATAGTTCAAGGACTGTGACTCTGATTTGCTATCTGAGAGTCTTTATCAGTCAAAGTAGCAAAACTAGACTTTGAACATATTTTAGGAATTTGACATTTCAACTTCTACAAAAACAGTCACAAACACCAGAAATGTAACACTCAATAATTAATGTAACCAATCAGGCAACCCAAGCAAACTCTTAATTAAAAATAACTGCTCCAAAAACCCTGACAATGGCCTAGACATTCCGCGTGCATACCAAAGACCATCTGTAGAAAATCTAAAATGGACCAAAATATTGCGCAACGTTAAAAAATAAAATACTAAGAAACAAGAGCGAATCGTATCGACTTCTCGTATAATAAAAAACTGATGATCCAAAATAGAACATTTGAATTAAGTAGAGTTTAGAAACTGGCACAATGGCCCCGAGCCAGTCTGTATGAATAATTCGGTTAAATCATTTGGAATAATATGGCCCTGTCACTCGTATTAATATCAGATAATAGCCTAGAGTATCAGGAAGCCATTGGGCAACAGTTACATAATTGTCGTAGAACTTTTCTGCGAGAATTCGCCGTTCGCGCTCGTCACCTTTCACAGTCTAGAAAATCCTTGGCTTCGAATCGTCTGACCCTGGCGCTCAATTTAGCAGACTACAAATCTAATATGGTGATCGCCCCTTTCTGCGACGTTCGATCAATTTCGGCCGTTAATAGTAACCACGAGACTCACTGAACGTTGGT
Source organism: Calameuta idolon (assembly GCA_030142285.1). Lineage (NCBI taxonomy): Eukaryota > Metazoa > Arthropoda > Insecta > Hymenoptera > Cephidae > Calameuta > Calameuta idolon. The sequence goes on along the minus strand of JARQSV010000547.1, from coordinate 79,991 downwards.
TACGATGTATTATAAATAGTGAAAATTATTATCAACATTTTTGAATAACTAAATGTACCTTGCTCCCATTAAGTCGGCTGAGATTTTCAGCAATTGTGATCGTCCGGGACAACATGGTGGCCATCTTAGTTAAGCGGTGGCAGTGGACTGCCACTTTACTGCCAAGAACTTGGCTTGTCTTCTTAGCCCCACTTTAATATAGCGATGATATAGTTCTCGGAGTTCCGTATAGATGGCACCATTTTTTGTTACCATCTGTCAGGACAGAATACAACCATTGGCAGATAAGGATATGTAAACTGTCCTGCAATAAAATATTCAATTCGAATAACTGTGCTCAACACATTTTATGTAAAAAAAAATCGCGCATAAAAAGTATGATATTCGTATAACTGTATTATTTGACGTATTGTAGCGACAAGTCATTATCAGTGTAGAAACCGACAGAGCGTACACAGAATGTAGACCGACAGAGGGTACACAATGGGTCTGTTGTCATTACCTACACTTCCTGCACTTTTCAAAAAGTGCAAATTCTTATTGGATGACGTTTTTAAGTAAACGATGAGAAATGCACTTTTTGAAAAGTTCAGAAAGTGTAGCTAACGAGCCAGACCAAATGAGTATACCGATAGTAAAGTATAATCTGTAATTACCGATCACCGCGGTTTAACGAAATATATAAAGTACCATACAATTAGACGTGCTTATCATTGCTAGTACACAATCTTAAAAACAATAATTAGACAATTGCCGTCCTTATTTCGAAACTTTGATATATTTGTTACAAATAATAGTATTAAAAATAATATGTGATAAAACGCCTTACTTTTCATTATTTTTTTCTCTTTTTACAGGGAGAATCTTTGTCCGACGACGTATTATCGTCATGAGCTAAGCTCATTTCTAAATTCATAGATTTTGCTAGACGAACCATTGTAGATAATTTGACAGCAGCTGCTGCGGCGTCCGCCATATCATCTATGGGTATGATTTTGAGTTTGGCATTAGCTATAAGAGTTTTTGCTTCTTCCACCATAGTTCCCTAGATAGCATTAATAAATGCCGTTAGTTCAGAGGAATTTAAAAAAAAAATGTATAAAATCACCTGGAGTCTCGTTACAACGGGAATTTTAAGTTTCAAATCTGAAGACGCTCTGATGATTCCCTCAGCGATTACGTCACATCTCATTATACCTCCAAATATATTGACAAATATAGTTTCCACCTTAAAGACAGAGAAATCATATAAACGTGACAATAAACAACAATTCTAATAATAGTTATTGGTAAAATCTAATACCTTCGGATCTGACGTGATGATCTTAAAGGCTTCTGTAACAGTTTCTGTAGTAGCACTACCACCGACATCCAAAAAATTAGCCGGGGAACCCCCGTACAATTTTATAATATCCATAGTAGCCATTGCCAATCCAGCACCATTCACCATACATCCAATATTTCCATCCAAGGCTATGTAATTTAAATCATATTTCGCAGCAGCTACTTCTTTAGGATCTTCCTGACTCCAATCTCTCAATGAGAATAATTCCTTCTGTCGAAACTCAGCATTATCATCAAATCTACATTTGCAATCGAGTGCATAATCTAAAAAAGAAATTGATCGATGAGCTGTCTTTCATTTTGTATAGTAAAACTTGCCAGAACTTACAGTCTCCACAAATATCCTCAGCTAATGGATTTATCTCAAGCAACAGTGCATCTTTTTCTACAAAAAGCTCATAGAGATTGCAAACCATTTCAGAAACTATATCTTTTCTTGCACTTAAACCCATTTTTTCTGCTACCTTATCAGCCTGTTCGCTGGTTAAACCTTTGCTAATATCTACTGGGATGTATGTTATGGCATCTGGATTGGTAGCAGCAATATCCTCAATATTGACACCACCCTGACTAGAAGCGATGATAACAGGACCCTTTTTGATTTAATAAATTTTAGTACGTCTTGTATACTGTACTACAATGAGTCATTATGTATTATCTTATCTCACGTCAAAACTTCTTTCCATCATGACAGCAAGATAAAATTCCTTCCGTGGGAACATTCTGGTAGTGACCATTACAGAATTGCAGATTCTTCCAGCTTCTCCAGTCTGCTTTGTTACTAATAGCTTGTTCAGCATCTTCTTAGCAATGCTTTTAGCTTCCTCAGGTCTATCAATAATATATAATCTAATGTGTCAAGAATAATAATGCAATACTTCATAGCACAAGCAAACTCACGTTTCACACATCATGACACCACTGACGTCACTTCCTTTGAAGTGACCTTTCCCTCTACCTCCTGCAAGCACTTGAGCCTTTAAGACAATATCCTTTGTCTTAAGATCTGCAGCAAATTTTTCAGCCTCTTCCGGCGTCTTCGCGACTCCAAAAGGCGGCGTCGGTATCCCACCAGCTCTCAACAAAGTGTAAGCTACATGCTCCTGGACGTTCAAGCGTCGAATTTGCTGTTTGAATTCAAAATATTAAAAAAAAAGTGATTATACAATAAATTTTCAAAAACTATCCTACCTGTTTCTCATTTTGAAGGAACACCCCCAAAAGTTTTGTCACTTTTGACAACATCTTATTTTCCCAAATAGCTCAATGATATAAATAATATGTAGATAAATATCGGCTCAATAGAAAGCTACATTTCGATAGCTAAATTTATATTACATACTATATTAATAACCAAATTGTCTCGAATTTCGAAAATATGCTCATTGATTTAGAAAAATACGAGAATAAAAATTCTTTCGCCCTACTCTCCTTTGTTGTTCTCGTATTGCACTGCAACTTCCGACTGAGAGTGTCTTGTTACGCTGGTAACGCGATATACAATAAAAAAAATGTTATGATTAAAATGACGTGAGCGTCAGCGTTTCAGGATAAGAAATGTGAAAGTGATACCCCTTAATAAAATTCCGGTGCGAAGTCGCCATTACGATATGGATATTGGCATTAAGGAAATTTATAATTGAGAGATTCAGAGTCGTTCTTGAAAGAGCAAAATTGATATTATTTGGTATTTATTTATTTCAGTAAATATCTCTACGGATAATAACGTCTTGTACTGTAAAAGACGCGCAGTGAACGTTAAACGTATTTATTACTTATTTGTTTACCTAAATTTAAGCTTATTTTTTCCCTTATTTGTCAAAAAAAATAATGGCGTCTCACGGAAAACAACCGACGCCATACAAAGCCTGGACATATTATATATCCTTAATTAGTACTATACATGTTAAAACATTCCTCACGCTTTTATCACATTAATATTAAAAATCACGATATAACACTAGACTCACTTTTTTACGAGCGTTATAAATAAATACGATCTCTTTTAATCTAGTGAAGTCCATTAGAAAAGCAGGGCGTAGCAGGGCGACGGTATTGCCCGTAGCGCTGTCTGGCGATAATAAACAAAAGTAAAGTCGAGAGCCTTTATATTCTATTTCTTATAATGATTATTGTAACAAGGAGAAGAGAAGAGAAGAAAAACGTCAATTCTCGCTTTATGATTAAAGAGAAAGAAAAATTGTAACTAAAAATACCAGTAAGTTGCTTTTTTTCTGTTTTCTTTTTCTGCTTTCCTACCAAAAAATGTCGGAGAGTGGTTCTTTCAGTACGTATTGATAAAGTTGAAAATAAACCCTTGAACCTCTCTCCGATAGAAAATACATATACGATTCGACATATTGATTTCCAAATTATCAGAACGAGTAGAATTGGTGCTTGCGCGTTCTTCTCATTTCTTAATGTCCTCCGGCGGTCCTTGCGAGGATCTTCTGAGATCTCTTAAAAGCTAAATCTGTCGTTGAGGGTTCGTCCAGTGACACCCAGGTTATAGGAAATGCTGTATATCATTTCGCTGAAGGTTCGATCATCCACTTTTTCTCTTGAATCGTTGGCAGGAATGTTGCGCGTGCGCGAGCGCGATCGTGACCTTGACCTGGCGCGTTGACGGCCAAACATAGGAGATCTTCCAACCTGACAGAGAAATAATAATAAATTATATAATTCACAAAAATAAATGCGGCTGTATTACAATCTAGAGAAATAAAAATTTGAAAGTGAGTATGTCACTCACCATGTTCAGGTTCTGCACAGTCTGTGTGATGGGAGATCTTCCTCTTGGTAGTTGTCGAAGATTATTCATACTGCCACTTTGATTTTGTGAGAGACTGAGGGACCGTTGACGGATGCCGGGTGTATACTCGTTCCCAAGGGTACACATAAAGTTCACGTTGGAATTGGTATTCATCCTGGCGGCGCTGAAAAATATCGAAAGAATCCATATTGTATGGTCTGGATAATCCAGAGGCGTTCGCTGAGGTTTTGAATTTTCAGAGAGAATTTTTTGCAATGTTAATTTTTATCTTGGCGAAACAGGGATGAAACCGGAGGCTTTAAAAGAACAAACAAGTCAACGTGGTCACGGTGGTCATGGTTCAAATATAGTCATACTTCATCCTCATAAGCTTTTGTTCGTACTGCGCGCGCCTTTGTGCACGCAATATCTGATCGGATCTCAATCCTCCAGTGTTGAATCGTCGCTGCGAGGTAAGGATCTGCTGTCTACGTTCCAGGGCACGCTGCTGCAGAGTAGTCAAAGGCTTTCCGGCCTGGGGCACCTGTAAGATCATTGGCACTTTTCATACAACTATTAAAATCATAAGATTCTCTAAGTCGGTCCTTGCAGTACATGTGATCCAAACTCTTGAATAAAGAATTACAAATAGAAATGTGCAGTAGTGCTATGGCCAGAGACTATTCCACAGTGCTCTATTAATAATTCACAAGGAATCCTATCTATCTTCTTAGTTTCTAATAATAAGCTCAGGGGAAAATATCTATACTCCACTTACTCTAAATTCGTTGGAAAGATTCTGTCTCTGATTCTGTCGTTGAAGTAGAAGCTGTGTTGCACGCTTCACTCTGTTTCTATAAGCCACTTGTGCCGGACTTTGATAACCAAGACGATTATGTACAGAAGTGGGATCACGAAGGTTAGGCATACTGTTGGTTCTCTTGAGGAGGCCTTTAGCACCAGTGAAAAATCCACCCTGGGCAAAAGTCAAATTGGTGCGATTCTTGGTGCGGTTTAGAGTGTATCTGCCGCCTCGTCCACGACGTGAGATAAAACCACCCCTTACAGATGATACATTCTTCGGCACTGCACCAATTCTGTTTAATGAGATATTGGATCTTGAGCGTACCAGGGGTCCTGGATTGTTCTTATTGTAGCGTTTCTTGACAAAACCTCCTTGGTTCTGGTTCCGTTGTAGGCGCCAGGCTTGACCTTTCTTCTGGTTACCAGCAGCAGCATTTTGTTTGCCCGATCGACCTGCACGTCCACGACCACGAGCAACGTTTCCATTGCCTGGAGGCCGAATACGCGGCGCACCACCTTTGCCATTGGTCGTAACTGGTTTTTTCTTTTTCCCTTTTTTCTCCATCTTTATGATCTCATCTTAAAAGGAAGAAAATTCGAAAGGTTTAGTGAGCGTACGGCCTCGACAGCGAGTTATTGTGCGGCTTATGTTCAGGGGACATTTTTGTGGTTAATACTAGTTTTGTGTTTCGACTCGACCTTTTAGGATTTTTCTTAGGTTTACGCATTTTGATATTGAGAGTTCACCTCTCTGTTGTAATTGGTGTCTGTTTACTCTTTTTTTAAATTATCTCTGTTTCCCTCCCTCCATGGTTATTTAAGGATGTTTCTTTTACTGTAGTTTTAACTGTGACAAAGTCACCTTCACTCCAAGGTACAATACTGCCATTGACTTTATACTCCATTGCACGTTGATATTAGTGTGCTTCTGCATTTGGGATGACTGTAGAAATTTATTACCAATTGCTACTTTCAAAGGAAAATGGAAAAAGTAGAAGTTGCATAAAACTCTCTAAGGAAATTAAACAAGGTGTAGGTACTTTAAAGCAACTAAAATTCAAGAGATATAAAAAGAAATAAGAACGATATTATGTCCACCTCCATGTAATATTTCTCTCCTGCGCCCCCCCCCCCTCCCTGGTTTAATGAAATATGCCATTCAGTATGCTTCACCATAACTAGTTTCTTCAAATCTCCAAAGTGCTTGGCATTCAGCCAATTTCACTATAGACATTATTGCATCATTCATCACTCTCAGATCTGTCCCATTTACTCAATGTATAATATTGGTAAAAATGCAGCTTGGTTTATAACAGGATGCATTAGGCTTGCAAGTAGTCAACAAGGACCCAATATTCCCAGCATTTGTAGTAGGTAGATCTTCTATGTAGGCCATCATGACAAAAACCAGCATTAGCTTGCTTCTTTGTCATGTCCAATGACGAAACATAGCCGTTGGAGTAAAGGATGGTCGATTGAAAGCTTCCGCAGCATATAGACTCCACGTACAATAAAGAGGATTGCTGAACTCCAGGATCCCAGGAAATTCTTGTATAAGGATCCCTTATCCTCGTTATTACAGGAGAACCAGTGCCTCATGGAAAACCCCATTAACAGCAATAACGAACATATATCATGTTCTATTAGTAATAAACCAGGCTTCTCAAATTTCAGCGTCCCACGCAATGGAAAGTTGGCCATTTCATTTCCTTTATAGAGGAGAGTGAGTCATGGTGCGAGTATGGCACGCTTTGCACAGAGGTGGTCTTCCTTGAGCAATAAATATTTCGAGCTAAGTTACTCTGAGAGGAAGAGTATTCGATCTGCGACAGATACATATACTTGCTTTACTTTCTTACACAAACGCATTATTTTTTTTAACTCGACTCGCTGTCGGAGGGCTTTTATTTCTCTGTTCCCGAGCTCTCTACAGATGCTCAAATATACATTAACATGGCCGTGCTGTAAATGGGAGCCATTTTGTGTCGAGCAAAAGGAACAAACGCAGCCGTACGCTCACGTAGGACTATCCGCATAATTTCTACGTTTTCCGGACTTTGCCCACTTACCGAGAGACATGTTCACTTTCGCGTCAATGTCGGTCATGTTCGCGACTATTTATATTGTTAAGACGACGATATCTTACGCGAAGTATAACTTTTTTACTTGTATTAAGCGCACGATACAAGACCACCGTCACGCTCCACGCCGCGCAATTTATGACTGTTTAGTGTAGGAAGCACGGTCTTGTATACAGGTCTGGGCAGTTCCCTACCCCCACCAGGTCCTAGCTGTAACCGCTAATGTGGCCGGTTTCGGCCGCAAGCGCTAGTGTCGAAGAAGCCTGCTGACATAGCGTAGTACCCGTAGTGATAGCAGATGTTAGGCTCTTTCAACACTAACGCCTCTTGCGGCAGTGGCCACCTTATCGTCACGCGTTTATCGCCTAAGTGCCAGACCTGTATCCCAGACCGTGGTAGGAAGCGATGGGAGATCGAACAGGAAGCGAAGCCAACACCCACTGACGGTAGAAATCGAAACTAATTCAAAATTCAGTTTCAAGCTGTCGCATTTCGACAGTCGATACATTGTTGACGTTTTATTAGTTAGGCATAAATATTAATATATAATTAATCGTACTGCATAACAATCAATTTTTTAACAGTATTGAAACTAATATATTATAGTTATTCTTCAATCAACTCATAAAATTTCGATTGTATCTGTAAATCGATATATCTCACGAAATGACGTTATCATAGAGAAACATGACTATTTATTCATTGCCGTCTAAATTTAGATTAAGTATTATGGTTCTCTACGTTTCTGTACGTACTCATCTAAGTTTTTTCTCTTGCAATATAACATCTTCTTCACCGTTACTTTTATTCTTTTACAAAAGAATCCCTTCCTTCTCCGTATTTTCAAAGTCAAACTACATATTATATTTGATGGACAAGTACATGTTATACCACAATATCTATCCTCCAAGTTCCATCTGTCTCTATTTTAATCGTAAAGTTATTCTTTCGCAATATTGCACAACTTCGCTACAGAATTTAAAATGAGGGTAACCAGTCGCCAATAATCCTTTTAGAGTCCGACTTCAGATAAAATCATTTTCCTTATATAGAAGCGTGATAGTCGCTCCTAAATATTTACCGAGCGAACAATTTGATAATCATTATTATTTCAATCATTATATTACGTAAGCAACGAGAGTGCTTAAGGCAAAGCTCCAGAAAAAGTAAAATAATGGAAGGTATACAAATTCGCGAAGCTAAACGAGAAGATTGCAAGGCGATCCGTGATTTAATACAGGTAAAATTAGTATAATAATAAGACACTGGGTATATGTATCATAAAACACAATGTACAGTTTCTTTCTAACCCCCACGATAGAGCTTTCGATAGTTTCGTTTATTCCTTTATTTTCGTTTGCGTTACGTTATTTCAGGAATTAGCAGATTTTGAAAAAATGCCGGATGGCCCAAAAATTGATGCTAAAGGTGAGGTGCTTTTTATTTTTAATTTTTTTTTTTTCATATTTATATGAAAATTTTGATTTGAATATCAGGCACTGTCACATTGCCAAAATGTCGTAATGTCTTTGCAGAAATTGGCAGAGAGTTCGGGCAAGTCGAACGGCGCTAAATTAAAGTATGAAAGTAAGTTGCTGCCAGTCGTAATTTTTGAATCCCATTTTTTTATTGACCTGTTTTAAATTCGTTCATCGCATACCGGGTTTATATTAAGGCACGTTTTAATTATATTGCACTTTAAACCACTAAAGGAAGTGAAACATACACTACAAATTGTAATAGCTGCAACTTCATTATTATCAAATATTTCACGTTCACTTTACAGCTCTTGAGGAAGATGGATTCAATGCTGATCGGCCATTATTCTATTGCTACGTGGCCACAGCAGGTGATAGAATAATTGGATATACCGTGTATTATTACACATACTCAACCTGGAACGGTAAAGCAATGTACCTGGAAGACTTGTATGTCTTACCTGAATTTCGCAAGAAGCACGTAGGCAGTAGCCTCTTTAAAACAGTTGTCAAGGTAAATTTTGGTAGAGATATAAATTAAAAGAAATTTTTTTTAATTATTAATCCCATCTTTTTTTTTTAGAAAGCTGCGGATAGCAATTGCTGCAGGCTGGATTTCGCCGTCCTGAATTGGAATCCCGCACGAGAATTCTACAAGAGTATGGGAGCTGTTGACTTGACCGAAAGTGACGGATGGCATCATTTTTCCTTACAAAACGCAGCCCTTAAGAAATTGGCTGCTGTGAAATAACTGTAGGGACTTCATTGAGAAGGATGCATGCAGGATTGCACGGATGTGCTTGCAAATTGTACTAATCGCGTACAAATAAAAGAAATCCATATTGAAATTGAAGAATTGATATTTGAATCTCGTTTCCCTTTAGCGTTCTATTATCATACTTTCATCTAACACTCATTTGTTTATTTAATTTTGAAGTAAATAGTGCAACGAATTGGTTTTGTGATTAATTGTACAATTTAAAAAATGGAAAGTAATTCTGCTTCAATAAATTATCTTAGGAGCAGTATTCTGAAAAATAAGGATCAGGTAAAAGGATGATTTTAAATAAAGCACAAAGTTCGATTCTAATTAATTTGGGGATGACAGCAGTTCCTGTTTTCTGGATCGAGCATAGAAAACACGATACCAATAAATAATGAGACAATTTATACAGAGAAAAAAGAATATGAAACAGCAAACTGGTCAACCAATCCAACAGAGAGCATATCAACACAGTTTCCGAATTTAGAATCGGAAGATTTTGAAATATATGATATCCTGTCAAGTTCATCTGAGAATTCCAGCACCTCTTTCACATCAAGTTCTAGTGAAGTACTCTAGTTACAGAACTTGCAATTACTATACACAATATATATCCTTATTTCGTGTTTCTCTTAGTCCACATTCTTATTAGAGGAATACAGTTTGAGTTCCTTTAAAATTGAATATGATAAACGACAAACGATAATAGACAGTAAATGGGGTGGTTTTGCTTTACATATGAGACTTTGGGACGACGATAATGCTCCTGTAGTAAAAGTCAAAACCATTCAGGATTGTGAGTTGAGTTTCTCAGAATACACAGGAATCCTCTCCGATAGGATAGTTGGTGCATGTTCCAAATTTTTAAGCAAATCCCCTGAAAATGGATTGTACGTTTTGAGTAAATGCCAGTTAACAAAAAGGGTAAAGTATCTTTAATGACAATTATTTATTTATCATCGTCAAGTTTTTCTTTCAGCAGAATCTAAAGGATATTTCTATTCTCCGTTATCATCGTTATATCCAATATTTGGATTTATCTTACAACGATCTTACAGACATAACAGCACTCAGTGATATTCCTTACCTGATGTATCTTAATGTATCACATAATAGACTTCAAAATGTTTTGCGATTTTCGCCACCGTGGTACCTGACCTATGTCAACCTTTCCTATAATGACATAACAGTAATAGATGACCTCAGCGAATTTTGGAGTATAGTCAGGCTCGACCTGTCTCATAATGCCATTGAGAATATAACAGGATTACAAAATCTAAAGTGAGCACATATTATTTTTTTCTTGCATAAAACAATGTCAAGCGTTGCTTCGATTACAGGCATCTTCATTATCTGGATTTGTCTTACAATCTTATTGAGGTAATAGAAAATTTAGATAAGATGAATATACAAGAATTGAATCTGGAATACAATTGTATAAGCAGTTTTGTATCTCGAGATCCAGAGGATGGAATAAAGACATTACCAAATCTTCGTACCTTGATAATGGGGCATAATAAGATTATGACATTAGAATTCTTTGAAGTTATTCTCTTTGATAGCTAGTATTGGATCAAGAATAAGAATAAGAAAAATTAAAACAATCTATTTCCAGGGTGCATATGGCCTACGTCTTGTTGATTTGAAGTATAACAAGATAACTGACCTTATGGAAGTTTCTCATTTGAAGAGTTTTGTTTATGAGGTTGACCTCAGAGGTAATCCATGTACAAAGTGGCCAAATTATAAAGACGTACTTTTATTCACAATGCCCTGTGTTATGTATGTGGATGGTGCTGGTGTTTCCATTACTGAAAAGGTATCAGTAATTAATCAATAAATGTTATCAGAGATCGTTTTCTTGAATTCTCCATACTCTTTAGGTTTCTGCCATAGAGCTGTTTGCACCATCAGTTGAGCTGATATCTGCTCGCAACGTAACAAAATTAGTCTTACTTGAACAACTGAATATACCAAAAATTGATATGCATGTTAGTCCTTACGATGAGGTCAGCCCACCTATAATAATTTTGAGTGGACCATCGGCAGTGAGGAAAACCATCCTGGCTAAGACAATAGCAAACGCTCTTTCCAAGAGGGTAATAACTAGATGATTTATGAAAACATTGTTGATCATAAATATACAAGAAGTTAATGACAGGTCAGACTCTGTAAAACTCACACGACCCGCGATGGTCCAGACTGTGAAGGGGATATGGAATGTTTTTACTATGTAAAACGTGAAGATTTTAATGAAATGGCACGCAGAGGAGAATTTCTTGCAATTCAAGAATTACTGGGACATAGTTATGGATTTCGTTAGTATAAAATATAATAATATTTTACAATTCGAAGCAAGTTAAAGTAAAGAATTAGAATAATTCTATAGATATTAATGAAATTGCCTTGGTCGCTTCTGAGAAGAAAATTGGTATAACGCAAATGGATCTCTTTGCCACAATACAAATGGAGAGTCGTTATGCAAATACAAAAATGGTAATGGTTCTTACAAAAGATGAGGATTTACATCGTCAATGGATAAAAGACAAGTTTCAAATATTCACGTGTATCAAGGATAGCATAGAGAATCTTCTTGCTGTTAAAATAGGCGGTAGAGTTGGTATTGACAGTGTGGAATCTAGTCTAAGTAAAATGGACTTCATTTCTGAGATAGTAAATGACGTGAGAAATTAATTTTTATGAAAATGTTCTACTGCTTTAAGTAATGTCGACTTATTTCAACATACTTTTTTTTTATTCTAAAGATTATTGAAGACCTTGATCTACCAGCATATAGTATATGGGTAAGACCACAAGGCACTGGAGCTACCGCAACAGATATTATACTGGAGAGTCAAACATTATTACCAAAAGTGACAGTAACTAGAAGTCAATTGGAATTGGAAGAGAAGAAACATATTTCATTTAGGGGTGAACAAGAAGAGGACATAACACCTATTGTTGACCCAATCAAAATATCGGAGGAAAAATTAGCAAAGTATTCACAATTGAAGGTTATTCTGGATGAGAAATCTAATATAATAATAGAAGATGAAGTTTCAAAACGCAAAAAGCAACGTGAAAAAGTATTGTTAAGACGCAGTCAAATGAAAATCGAAGATGCTGAATTCATGCCAATTGAAGAACTTGATGAGGATTCGAGTGAAGAATCCATTCCACATGCAGTAATTATATTTAAACAAGAAAAATTGCTCTTTAAATATCACTCAAGACTAAAATTTATCTGAGATTAATCTATATATTTAGCCTAGGAAGAAAGCAGATCATCCAGAACATTTAAAAGATGAATTTGTAAAAGTTGTTATAGCTTCAAGAAGAATGTACATCGATCACCACTTAAATAATCCTGGATTTTATTCTCTAGTTGTACGCAGTTGCTATTGTCCTTTGTATTCACCATCGTATGAGTATTTAAAGTAACGTATAATTATTTCATTAGTTATTTATGGATGATTTTAAAAAGGCCTTCAACTCCCTGATGGATTTTGTTTATGAAGTCTATATAAATCATCCTCTCCGAAAGCCAAGATATGACTTCACAAGTAACAAGCTGTCACAGGAGTTAATCAACAACAAGATCTCATTGATAATAAACCAATTCCGAGAGTATGTACTAATTATGTACTTGAGTACAGTGAGACCCCGGTAAACGATCAGGATACTCTCTTAGAATATAGAGCGCTAAACAAAACAGTGTTAACCGGGATAGATGTAATGTTATGTGGTAACGAGATCAGGAGATCAAGAATTAAACTACTGCATTTACCTAGCACTTACAAAGGCGCGTTATAATAAAGCATAATTAAACAGGATAGCGTTAACCGAGGGGTCTGAATGTACTACGAATTTATTGATTCCATTGTTGAGTTATATTTTGTGTTCAAGGCAATTGTCCACGGGAAAGATGCAACAGAAAACTTTGAGCACATCCTATGGTCTGACGTCTTCGAATGAATTAATAGATGCTCAAATGCCTTTGCAGGAGAGTGATTTGCTTTTCAATATAGAATCCCATTTTTGAGTGGATTATCTTTTCCAGTCGGCTACAGTTGAAATATATTTCCTGTATTTCATATTTTAATTGTTTATTATTAAACAACTTATAAACAATCCATTATACAAATCGATTTTGTTTGTTAGGAAAATATACTCAAGTTCTTAGAGATACGTAAATAGACGATACGTACCAGTAATTATTTCATTATGCGCAGTATGAACTATAAGTTAACATTGTCTTACGTCTTCTAAAATGAATTAAATTCAAACCTTTATTTTCAATCAGTTTTCAAAGATTTAAACAAATTTTCGTGAAAAATCGTGATTACTTAACATACTTAGAACTATAACCTGAGGAACATTTTATTTATATTTAAAATGATATCTTGGCTATTCACATTAAACGTATCTCAAGCATGGACCATGCTATGGGCACTCTAAACACGTTGACGAGTTTCGTGGTTTGAATGTGATTCAGAAAAAAAAACGGGGGATTGAATACGACCGAAAAGATATAAGATTTTCTTTTAGGTTTCACGCAAAATTTGACAAAAGAAATTTTACAAAAATATGCGTGAAATAAAACGTCTTATACCCCCTTATCGTGTTCCATCTTCTCCTTTTTTTATGTGAATCAATCACACAAATTTTCGAGACGAAAAGTCATTTGAGTGCCCAAATATCAACGCCCAAGACATGTTTCGTATGAATAACCACAACGTCAGAAATAACTGAACCGAAAGAGTTCAGAAATAAGTTAAACGTGTATTCACTTTTAATCCTTTTTTCTTTGCTATAATAATATGGCAAAAAAGTTTGTATCAAATTTCTGTGCTGTCCGTAGGAACTTGATTCGCGGTGGAGATATTTTCTAATAAATTCCTATCATATTGAATACCTAACAAGGTTCTATGATTGTCGACCGTTAGATTATATGAATTAGTACCGATTTGAGTTAAAGGAACGTGATTTTGATTTACCTTGGCAAGAACAGGGATGCTTTCTGCCTTTGAGTAACAATCCTGAGACCAGTCTCCTCCCTCCTTCATGGATTCCTGATTCTGACCCGTATAAAATCTTGTCAGCTCCAGCATCTTGTGGGTATCAATCCTCTCGACGTCACTGTCACTCTTCGTATGTAGCTTCGCATGATCTTGAAGCTTTTGCTTTTTGTCAAATTGTGCTGAACACAATTCACACCTGGAATATCCGTAGGACTTAATCCAGCTTCTAAACTCTTCTTCAAAGGTACCCGTGGCGCCTCTTACTTATACTGCATCTTTTTAGCCTCCTTGGCTGTTATCTCTGCAGGGTCGTGTATCTTCTGATGAGCAAATAGATTGTACCGTTCCGCAAAACGTTTTCCGCACAGAGAGCAACTGTACGGTTTTTCACCAGTGTGAACTCGCATATGACGTTTCAGATGTGATGTGGATAGTAAGGAAAGATCACAGACCTGTAAAAGAAATATCAAACAATAGAGAATATAACTTAATAATTTATAAAACTATGATTTCCTTACGTGACATCTATAGGATTTTTTTCCAGTATGTGATAAAGCATGCATGTTGTATGATGTGTGGTGCACAAATCTTTTCCCACATAATTCACACTGGTACGGTGTTTCTCCAGTATGGATTGGTAAGTGTCTCATCAGGGCGCCCTTCTGAGTGAAACACTTATTACAAAAGCTACACTGAAAAGGATTGATACCGTTATGCATCCCCACGTGGATTTCAAGTGCATGACGGTGTTTATACGCTTGGCCACATTTTTCACACATGTATGGCCTTAGGCTAGAGTGAGATTTCATATGAGTCTTTAATTCAGCTGAGGTTCTCCATTTTTTTCCACAGGTAGGACACAGATGATTTAAAGGTTTTAAACTGTATTTCGAAATCCTGTCAGACTTCCGAGATGCTTTGTGATACTCAGACCTCTGTTTAGCAGACTCCTGGTCGAGAGTACTATCGTTACCTGACAATATTCAATAGAAGCTTGTTTTAAGTTGCACAGATAAATTGAGATCTCTTGAAAATATCGTAAGTTGTGTTATTACATACGTTTTAGACTCTCTGCATTTTCTTTGACTTCTGTTATAGATTCGCTAGATTCCTTCCACTCAAAGTCGTCTTGTTCCTCCATTTCTGACATGCGTAACACTTCTTCAGGGAAGATACAATCATCCTGAGTAAAATCTACTGTTTCTCCTTGGCATGGTTCTGTTGCAATCACAATAATATCCTTCTCGTTAACATGGATGTCCATGGCATGGACATTTGCCAAGGAGATGCTTTCAAAACGCTCCCTACACTTTTCACAATAATATGGACGAGAACCACCGTGTTTTATTATATGAATCTTAAGATCGGTGGCTGATTTAAATAATCTACCACAAGTTCTGCACTGTTTGTTATAAAGAGCCATTTTTTCGTGACGACTTAAGTTACATTTTTTATTAATTAATAGATTTGAGGATTCCTTAAACGTGTGAAAGTCCTCTTCTTTCGAATCAAAAGAATTTGTACCATTATTATTCAGAAACTCTTTCTCAACGGATTTCTTATTATTTTCAGTATTCAGTCTCTTCAGTTTATCAGGATTACTATTCTGTATTTCATTTGTTAGAATTAATGTATCTTGTAAATGTTTTTGCAATGAAGATTCATTGATGACTCTTGCAAAAGTCTCTTCACTTTCTTTTATTAGTTGATCGTCTACAATAGCTATATGTTGTTCTGAAGTTTGCTGGGGCTCCTGAGTAAGCGTGCTGAGATCTGATACATTCGGTTCACTATGTAATGTTGCATTAATGTCTACTTTATCTTCCACCAAACTCTCCAGAAAGATTTTATCTTCGGTAAGGATTTCTTCACACAAAGAATTACTTTGAAGTTTCTTCTTATTATCAGAATTATACACTTTGAGTATTTCAGAACGGATATTCGCGACAGTCCACTGTGCTTGTTCCAGCATCTGGAATAGATGATAACATCTTGAACAGACATATGAGCTACGAAGATCAGACTCAGTGGACTGCAAAACTCGCTGCACAAAACTTGCTAATAATTCTCCATTTCGTGGCATGGACGTGTAGAAGACATTTGTATAGCTGGTATCTTCCAGATTTAACTCACATACAAGGCAAATCAGCTCTGACGTAGTCATTATGTTCACCTTAATTTACTGTAATAGTACCATGATACTAATTCAATTTAAATATTCTCTGATAACCTTAGGCTAATGCTTAGAAATTCTGATGTATATCATTCTTTGTACTTTCTTCTTTAATACGACTTTTAGAAAACTTTAACAATAAAAGTGATCCATGTCCTATTGTACCTTTCTCATGGGGCTGTGCGACAGTACCTTTTGAAAACATTTAATTTCCTTTTTTAATCCATTAATTGTTACGAATTTGTTTAAAGGAACATGTAAATTATTGTATGAAAAATACAACCGTGAGAGACTTGGATCTTAATATTTCTTAATAATTTCAATTTTGTACAGCCCTGGCTTGTCAAAACACACTAGCCTCCTCAGCATCCTCATACTTTCACAGTTTACTTGAACTCATTTATATTATCTTCATTATGCATTATCTCAATTATATCACTTCCCATTAATACGGCAAATCTTCAAGGATCGGAAAATCTCTTTTTTTCTCAGATACACCAAACTCGAAGTTCCTCCAACGGAATAAATTCCTCCCATTCCGCCATATTGCAACAGCTTCCATTTTCTTCTTGTACGTAGTGTCATGCGCCAAGCACTGTAGCAAAATAAAAAGTTGTACATTTTTAGATAATTTATTTTATTTGACAACAGAAATGCACGGGTATACTGTTGATATTGATATACTACATATGTTGCAATAAAAAAATAAAACTTATATAAGTATAAATATTTGTCTGGAGTTTTCTCTCTTTCACTCATCATGTATCAAGACAAGAAAAGCTGCGATGTAAAGGCACAAAAGTTTGTAATTTTATGATTACAATTGTTCTTCAGATAGTTTGTACTCTGTGCATTAAGCTCCCCATTTCTCAGTCCATTTGTAATAATTCTTCTATATCAGATTCAAGATCAGAATCTTGTGATTTGGATAATTTATTATTTTCCAATGTCAACAGAAGTGATTCTGCATTTTTTCCTGCTCTTGGCGCTGGTTGCGGTGCTGACTTTTCATTTCTATTTTCAAATCTTCCAGGTGAGCGAGCAGCAGGACTTCCCAAAATTACACTAGCTACATTTATAGAACTTAAATACTGATTATTATCCTTTGATTCTTCTAATTTTGATTTTGTTGAAAGCATAGTTTCTATTGCTCCCACTGGTTTTCGTCTTGACAAACTTAACTGAAAGTAATTGGTCTTATTAGACAGATGATTGATATAATTTTAATTAAAAAACAAACAATCACTTACTTGTTCTTCAATCTTCTTCGATATCTGGGCAATTTTTTCACTCTGATGCGATTTCAGAAGAATACGTTGTTCCGAAATTTTTGCAGAAGATTCAAGTGGTGTCTGATCCTTTTCATCCGAGATGCTGGAAATTTATTAATTGTACACACTGCTTTTGAATTCTTTGAACGTTATATATACCTAGAAATATTCCAGTCCTCATCCTCATCAATGTCTCTTTTTTCTACATCATATTCAGGAAATAATTTGCCCAACGATTTCTTCGTCACTTCGTCCTTCTCCGGAATTTCTTTTTCCAAATCAAAAATAACTTTTTTTTTAACAAGGCTGCCTACCGAACCAGTTGCTGCTTTTAAAACACTCTTGTTTCCTTTTGGCGAAACCGGTAAACTTCTCGCCTTTTCATCTCCCAATATTTTACTATCAGATTCATCTGTATTCGTTGCATAAGAATCTTTCATCGTGTTCCCTATATGTTTATTGGGCGTTGAAGTCACTTTAATACCTGTTAATTCGAAAGGGGTTTTCGAATTTTTAGATTCTTTCAAAAATTCTTTGACACTCTCGTAAGAGCGCGATATTAGTTTTCCATCTTTGGAAGGACTTTCCCTAAAACTTTGCATAACTTTCGCTCTGGACGTTAAAACTGTTCCATGGTCAGATGCGGAAGAAATATTTTCCAAAATTCTTGACGACTGAGATGAGTCACGAATCCTTTGTTGCTCGATATTACGTATGTCTGTGTCTTTCATTTTTCTTGGCAATAAATCTAGACGACCTTTTTGCCTTGATATTGCCTCCCGTGTAGAATTAATATGCGACTTCAAAACTGGTACTCGAGAATCTGTAAAAAGATTTATATATATTTTATACTAACATTAATCTAATATCATATTATTTTTTTACCTTCATTTTTTCTGCTATCTCTTTGATAATTCAATGCATTCATCGCCTTTGTCTTCACATTGTTCATTAATTTATTTAGCGGTGATTTTTTTGATGTTTCAATATCCTTTGATTTCTTTTTCTTGATTGTAAGTCTCTGCGTAAGTTCCTGAACGATTTTATGTTTAATTTGTTCATATTTGGTGAATTTCTGTATAGAAAAATGGTAACCAATTTTATCCATCGATTTTCAAGAGATTTATTATACCGTCGTATTTACCTTTGCGTTTATACTTTGATGATGTTTTATAATGTCTATTTTCTGTTTGTACGTAGCTCTGGGAATTCCATTCCATTCAGGATCAATTCCCAAGTCCCTTAATTTACTTTGGAATAAGCCTAATAGTTTTTCACGCAATTCTGGTAATAACAGAGCGCGTTCTTGTGCGTCATTTGTACATTTTTTTCCAGGAGATTCTTCAACAAAACTCTCTTCAGAAGTTTCGCTCCGAGAGTTACTTTCAGTTTCCGATTCTGTTGCTTCAGATTCTGAATCTTCCTCACTCTCAGACCGACTTTCAGTTGATTCACTTGCGGAGCTTCTCCATTTTTTCTCATTCTGGATGGACTTCTCCAAAGATACCCTGTCCAGTTTTTCCTTTTGTAATTCACATTCCTTCAGACTTATCTTCTCTGCTTGCAAATTTTTGCCGTTGTTGCTCAACCGAGCCGAGGAAGTATTTCTATTATGTTTATGCATCTGATGCTTGTCATCATTAGCTCTAAATGTTTCAACAATATCTTCTCTATAACTAATTCTATTAGGACTGTGCTGACAGACCGTCTCATGGCGACTTGACCTTATAGAGTTCAAGTCTAGGTCTTCGACAAAATTTCGAGATCTACTCACACTGTCCGATACCCTTTGGTTGCGATCATTTCCAGACTCCATGTCAGAATTCTCATATTTCATTACAAGACTTGAGTCATCCTGTAAAAACTGTTTTCGTGAGATCCGGGGAACATTCTTCACTGGGGAATCTTGACTAGAAGGACTGCCCAAGTTCTCTAAAACTATATCAGTATCTTTCAGAGATTTTTTTCGCTCTCTGATACTGTTACTGTATCTCATCCTTTGTTTATTGGATTTTTGATCCCGATCTTTTTCTGCTTTATCCAATCCTTGCTGAGTCCTATGAGCATCCTGAATTTCCCGAGAAATATTGTCTAACTGTTCACCCTGGACTGAAAGTATCTGTGACTGACTCTTAGAAAGTTTCTCCAACTCATCCACTTTCTTCTCGTATTCTTCCCTGATATGATGAGCTGTATCCTGAGTTAATTTCAACTGGCATAATAGATTCGCAGTATCTTCTCGATGACGAGTTTCCAAACGTTGTAATTTAGATGCCCAATAGTTTTCCTGAGCTTGGAGTTTATCCTGTACATTCTCCACGTCGGGAGTTAAACGTTCTTGGAGTTGGTCACGCAATCTTTGAATTTCTTTCTCCTGTTGCCGAACCAATTCCTTAATATGATTGATGGAGAAGTCATCTTCATATGGTCTCATAGGAGTGAAGTTTCTCTCCTTTTGCTTCAAATTTTGTATCTCACTGAAAAGCATACTTTTCAGACTGCTTATCTCATCTTGATATCTTCTATGTTGCTCCTCTAATCTTATATCACGTTCCCTATCTTCTGTCTGCAATTCATTTTTTGTGATTTTCATTCTTTCCTCGCGTTCAGCTCTGAGGCCCTCCAAACTCTTATCAGATTCATATCTAATAACTCTTTCAGTCTGGTTCAGCCTCTCTTTAAGAGTTTTTATTTCATTATGCAGTTTCTCTGTTTCCATTCGATATTGCTCATGTACTGGTGAACTGGTGATATTTGGTTCTGCTAAGTTTGGGTGGCGTCGTGCGATGTGTGCCGCCACAAAAATTGCAGAAATAAATGTTTTTGTACAGTGTGGACACTAGATAGGAATTTCAAATATCATTAGAAAATGAAAGTGTCTATTTTACATATCAACACTACAGGAACTACGTTAACCAAATGAGACAGCATTTATTATGCAACTAGGAATATCATTAGGATAATCGCTACTTTGAATAATAGCTTACATCACACAGTTCAAGATAATGGTTGTAGTACTATACTAATTATTACAAAAAGTAATTGACTTAGTAGAAAGTAATGACAGAAAAAAAAAGTAAATACTTTGTGAAGTTCTCCATGTGAATCACCAATTTTCATGTCAATGATTCTTAGCTTCTCCCGTAAATCTTTGACAGTTTCCTCCAAAGACAGGTTATCTTTCTTTAGTTTTGCATTATCCTCCAGTTTTGATCTTAGCTCGTCCTTTAAGATTACAACGCTATGATCCAAATACTGTTTGCAGTATAATAAATACTCTACTGCCAGCTGCGCTATACGAAAGAGTTTCACAAAATTTGGATCCAAAATCTTCACGTCATATTCACTTTCCAAACAGTAATCAACAACATTATTAACGTTCTCATCGACAGTTGAAAAATCTCTTTCTCGGATCACTCTATCAATGTCAATAGAACCTAAAATAAATTCACTCCGGTTAGAATTCTTTCACTTATGAGGAATCTTTATAGATAAAATTTTTTGATAAATACTTATTCGATTCCAGTCAACGCGCACTCGACTTCTGTGCATGTTAAAATAAAATCCTGATTCTCTAGCAAGTTTTGGAAAATCATGACACCAGTTGGTGCCAGCTCTAAATGAAAAAGCCATACTTATTTTTTTTTAATAGTGTAAAATTATTACTTTACTATTGCAAGAGCAATTATACACCATCCGATTACACGCTTCCAGCAGAAATATTATACAACGATGACAAGCATGTTTTTATTATTTTGCCTAGGCTAGCGTAGCAATCAGTTACGCCATTTGCTTTTTCCTATGACAGCTGGAGATGCCAAATGATGCTAAATACCTTTTGACACGATCTGTACAAATTAAATTGGACAATTTAATACCAACCGATAAGATGCCTATTTTCTCAAAAGGATGTGTCAAAATTCATAAAAATAAGACTATTGAATTCAAAATCATTCTAGCCGGTGAGTGGCCAATAACAAATTTAATCAATTATAATTTTTATGAGCAATGATTCCTAATAAATGGATATACTGCTTCAACATATTCAAGTATTGACAATAACGAAAAGATATAAATACTAAAAATCTTGCTATTGATCCAAATTGTGTAATCACGATTTTCTCTTTGCTAAGGCTTGTCAGATACATCACGAGACACAATCTTGTTTGTATATATCGATAATTTTGAATTTTATTCTCAAGGATAAAACTAAGTACTGATAAAACGACTTGTGTACATAACTATTATAGCCCTGATTAATAAATTGTTACATTACCGATATGTAACAGTTACTTTGGGTTTGCTGAGAGGATGTCTTCAGTTCGCATTAAGTTGACTACAGAAATAATAAGTCACAGAAAATAGGAAAGCGAAAGTATAATTAGTTATTATAATTTTATTAAATACCTAATTCGTAAGATTTAGAAGAAATAAATTGACATCATTGGTCCAATTTATTTATACCCCGCAAAGCGATAACGCAGCGTTTTTCTTTCTCGTTACCTACAACTGTCTACACTTTTGAAAAAGTGCAAATTCTTATTGAATGATATTTCAAAGTAACCAATGAAAAATTGCCTTTTTGAAAAAAATTAAGGTAATAAGGGACAAACCTAATGATTTATAAGATTTACAATATTCATAACAAATTATTTTCAGTTGCACCATTTATTGTAAGTATAAGATAAAAAAGCATATCCCATGAGTGACTAGCATCCTTCTTATTAAATGCTGATTGGCTGAAACGATATGATCGTGTTTCTTTCGACCAATGACATTTCTGTTACAAGGAACACGTGCCAATACCCCCGCCACTTTACGAATTTCGATTTTTCTACATATAAGTGCTACCAGCCTATAATGGTCAGTCCAGGTCAGTCTTGCTAAGGTTGCTGAGAGTCGTGTGTGAGGTTTTGTGCTGGTGGTGGTCGAGTGGAGGTTAAGTCCAGTTAATTGGCATGAAACGCTAGTGTAGTCTGCAGTTTTACAACTCAGTTTAAAAAAAATAAATAAATTCCGTTCTGTATAACGCACCGTAGCTGAGGATGGACAGTAGCAAAAAGTTCGATAACCCGAATCCCATAGGCGATGCTAATCCTCTTAGCAGATTGGTATTCTGGTGAGAACCTTTGTTCAGTTTATATTACGTCACGTTCAGTCACCTTTACTTTTGAAGCTCGTTGCTTCAAAGTTAGTTTATAAAATGAGCGTGGAAAAAAACTTTGGAATCTTAAGATATAGTTTCACATTGTTTAGATACTTTATGGATGTATTTTTTGCATGTCTCTCTAATACTTTTATGGTACATACTGTGAGCTGTTTATGATATGTTATTATATAATAATCATATATTATCAAACTGAGTATATCATTTATTGCTTTCAATGTTATCCTTCTTTTGTTCTCTGTATATACCAGTATGTAACGCATATAACATACATTTTTATTCGTGTGTGTGTGTATATATATATATATACATACGGCTTCAACGAGTGTTTCATATTCATGGTGATTTATGGAAATTTTATTATCAGGATATAATCCAAATCTTATGCGCCTAATGCTCATACAAGTTTTCTTAAGAGAAAACCGTACTCGATTTTCACAGAACATGCATCATATGAATAAGGAAAAACGCTAGGAATCACTATACGGAACAATTTCGTGATTGAAAAGTTTTTTGCTCGAGCAATTGATCTCAATCAATCCCAATCGAAGCCTTCCGGGAACGCGTCGGCCTTCGTCCAATTTCGTAATTAATCTTTACATAATCCATAAAGTATGCATAAACATAATGAAAGACCGCCGTAATCAAAATTTTTTTATAAAATCCTAATTTCGGGGTCTTCTGAATTTTATGCTTATCAGACTTGTTAAATTTTATCAAAAGAATTCCTTCAAGTTCAGTCACTCGATTGCAAACTTCAGATTTGAAATCTTTCCGACTCGCGGTTTTTACTGATTTTTATTGTCCATGTGATAAATTTGTCTGTTTAAAAGTCTAGTAAGGTTCCTCCTTAAGCTCTATAAGCAGTGGAACAAATAAATAGTATTATATTTACTCTTGAAGATTTTACTATCATGATAAGAAAGATCATAGATACCCGAGACTGATAATGTAGCCTTGTTGTTTGTTGAAGAATTATAAGTCACACTGTAAAATTTGTCTAATTCATTTTTTTTAATTGTTTATAGACTTATTATCTGTGACTATAAATTGTCTCTACTGTATTAGGTTTAAGCATATAAATGTTGTAAAGTTTCTTAAATATTTTTACAAGGTTTTGCTCTTTGATAATTTCTACTCAGAAACTGTCTTATAACAGTCCAGACTAATAAGTTTGATACAAATCCCCTTTCTCAATTCACTAGTTTAAGTTAATCAATAGCCACATGACAAGGATCTGTAAACATCATCAAGTTAATAAAATTTATGTAATTTCTGTTTTATTTTATGACTCATCATTTTATTTTAACCAGAGCTTCAAGTAAACTTATTTTGGTCAAGTGATTTTGTTGATTGCAAGTCATTCGGTTTTTTTAGTGATACTAGATTATATAATGACATAGTGGAACTATATATTGTAATAATAATTGAATAGATTCTTCAATTATAAATTTGTTTATTTTCCCATATAAGGTGGTTGAAGCCTCTCTTTTCTTATGGAAAAAATCATGATTTGGAGGTGAAAAATCTTTACAATACACTACCAAGAGACCGCAGCGAACGTCTTGGAAATAAATTAGAACGGTCAGTACTGATGTAATACAGTATCTTATATCGTGATACTTTATCAAACAGAAATGAAATTTGGTTCATCCTATCACAGAAATTGGAATGAAGAACTGAGAAATGCAGCAGAGGAAAAGCGGAAACCAAAATTACTCAATGCACTTATCAAGACTTTCTTTTGGTCATACATGTACTTTGGAGGATGGATTTTATTATTAGCTTGTGTATTAAGGTACTAAGTACTCTATAAATTTCTTATAACTGTCATCCAACATTATTATCTTCAAACACCACTCGATACAATAATCAATCTTATTAATTGCAGTGTACTACAGCCATATGTTTTGAGTCTTTTAATTTTACATTTTGATCCTCGGTCAAACTCCACCCCCCAAGAAGCATACATGTATGCCACTATTGTCATAGTACTGGCAATAATATATACCTTTGTGACTCACCATTGTAATATGGGACAATTACTAATCGGCATGAGAGTTCGTGTGGCGTGTTCTTCATTAATTTATAGAAAAGTAAGTAATTAAATACAAATAATGAGGATTGTCTAGACCCACGTAATATTTAAATTACATTTCTGCTCCCTATTTATTTAGATTCTACGTCTATCAATATCGGCAGTCGGTAGAACAGCTGGAGGACAAGTAATAAATTTATTATCAAATGACGTAGCTAGGTTCGATAATCTCTTCATGTTTCTTCATTACATTTGGGTAATGCCAATTCAAGCAATATTAATTGGCTATTTTATATGGAGAAGTGTGGGCATTGCTGCCCTGGCCGGATTAGTTCTGATTACTTGTCAAACCATTCCAGTGCAAGGTCAGCATTGTGTCACTTAATTTTTATAATAATATACGTCCATTATTGCTGTTGAACTTATTGGTATTCTCTACCTGTATCCTTTTCTATGCTATTAACACAATTATCACCTTACAGTAATACCATTTTTCTATAGGCTATATGAGCAGGTTGACGTCAAAGCTTCGATTAAAAATTGCTCTCAGAACAGATGAAAGAGTCCGGCTAATGAGTGAAATTATTGGTGGAATTCAGGTTATTAAAATGTACACCTGGGAGAAACCTTTTGAGAAGCTTGTGTCAATGGCTAGAGTGTAGGTATTGATACGTTCATTGATATAGAAGATTGCATTAATTATTAGTTATGTGTGTCATGATATGACTATGATAACAATAGAATCCATTTGAGACCATATGTCATGTTAAAGATATTAATCTAAGATTGGCCTTTGTTGGACCTTTGGGACACTCTTTCATATGCAGTTAAAGCTTAAAGGTGTTAGATAACATTGTAATTTTAATATGAGTAGAATTTTATTGATTAAAAGATAGGATGACATCAATCGGGCTTAAGTATATCAAGAAATTATAATTAGGATAGAAATTCTTAATGGAGAAACACAAATATTATTTTATTTCAGTTCACTCCACGTATTTATAATTTCTATGTATCTTATTTCTTCCAGATATGAGGTCAAGGTTCTCACTTTGAATTCTTACTTAAAAGGTTTCAATCTCGCAACTTTTGTGTTCACGGAACGTACTACACTTTTTTTTACCCTAATGACATACGTTTTAATGAATAATGTCATATCAGCTGATAAGGTCTTCTCAATTGCAAAATATTTCAACATTCTTCAAGCGACTATGGCTATTTTTTATCCTCTAGCAGTATCATCAAGCGCCGAAGCCTTAGTTTCTATCAAACGATTACAAGTAAGTTTTGCTTACCTGCAAACCAATTTATTAGAGTTATATGAACCACACTTCAGTGACTCGTGCGTCACATACTAATTTATTAGAGTCATATGAACCACACTTCAGTAACTCTTGCATCACCGAGTTAATTTCTGGAACGCTATTTCTTTCAATCGATTCTAATAGACTTTTAGTGAAATCGATCCTGACTAAAAATAGAGAATTATCTCTTTCTGCCACATCCATAACGTGTTAATGATAACAAGCTTTACTGTTTAATTAATTAATATAAATTTTTGTTGAAACATCTGTAGTCAAAGCATTGATGTGTACTTATGTCATATACTATGTTCTTTACAATATCTTAAGTTATACAAAGTCTATATATATCTGATTACTCAAATTCAGTTACTTCTTTCTTCTTGGAATAGTATAGGCAAAGGACTTCGAAATTTATTATTAACACATCAAGTGGACAAATACTAAAATTGATTAACACTTTATTTGCAACTCTGTAAACAGCAACTCTTAGTAATACTGTGTAACTTGTTATTGTGTCTTGTAATATTGATGACGTGCCGTAGTAGCAATTATCGACTAAATTTATAGTTCTGTCCTAAACAAATAGGATTCTTCTATTAAATTAATAAAAATGTCTGATGCTTTGCTTAAAGAATTTTTTACTGTTGGATGAAAATGTGCCTTCATTAACATCACAACCTTCCAATGAAAAAGTCGGAGTCATAGTGAAGGATGTCACGGCTTCCTGGACGGAAAAATCAATCTCGAATACCCTTCACAGAGTAAACTTAAAAATCTCACCGGGAAAGCTTTGTGCCATCGTGGGACCAGTTGGATCTGGCAAGGTAAATATGCAAGAAGGAATTAACAGTGAATGAAGAAAAAATATTATGAAAATAGTATCTGCATGTGTATACAACAATTAAAAATATGTCCTATTAATTTTTTATTCTGTTGCAGAGTTCTTTCCTTCAATTAGTGCTTGGGGAACTACAACCATCCCAAGGGAAGGTCATTGCAGGAGGTATTGTCTCATATGCCAGTCAGGAATCATGGCTATTTTTAGGCACAGTGAGGAATAACATCCTCTTTGGCTTACCATACGACAAAGACAAATATAAAAGAGTAACAGAAGCTTGTGCTCTTGTCAAAGACTTTGAACAGTTCCCTCAGGGTGACAAAACGTTCGTAGGAGATCGAGGTAGTTCTCTAAGCGGTGGACAACGTGCTAGGATTAATTTAGCCAGGTACGATCAGAGCTACATTTCTTTAAAATTTAGTCTTGCATTTTTGAGCCTTCTTCAGGGTTGCTGGAGAGAGAATTTAAACAATTGGCCTCCCCACATTGCTGTGCGCAGAGCATGCGCTTTAGTCGTTTCTCAAACATAAAAAAATAACTTTGAGCAACAGAATCTTATTTAATTTATTGAACTTTGGATGCAACAAAAAATTGAGTTATACCGACCAAACTTCATTTTCTATTTATATAGCAGGATAAAATATAAACAGGTCAACGAGAAATGGCCTGGAATTGTGAGATTGTGATTCAATGTTATCGATAACTATAATTCATGATCATCTAAGAAGTGTTGGGTATTTGTTCAAGAATCTAATCTAAAGTTAACACATTATCATGTTATCAGTATCTACGTAACATCTTGTGTGCTTATAGTTTGTTTTATCATTACAGAGCTGTGTACAGAGATGCTGATGTTTATTTACTGGATGATCCACTCTCCGCTGTTGATACACATGTGGGGAAGCATCTATTCGATAAATGCATCAATGGATACTTACATAGTAAGACCAGAATATTGGTTACGCATCAGGTTCAGTACTTAAAGGATGCAGACTTGATTGTCATACTAAATAACGTATGTGCATTTTTAAATAACAAATAGGAATGAATAGTAGATCATGTAATTGTATAGTATTTTAATTGGCTTTTCTCATTGCATAGGGCCAGATTGAAAATCAAGGTACATTCGAAGAATTACAAAAGAGCAGTGTGAACGTTGCTAAACTTATCAGTACTGAAGAGCAGGAGGAGAAACCAAGTGAAGTTTCTTTCCGTAAACGCTTAGTATCCGAAGTTTCCTATGCCTCAGCCGTCGAGGACGAGGAGGACGAGGAAGAGCCTCAGGAAACCGAAGAGCTGATGGCCAAGGGTGAAATATCCAAATCTGTTTATTGGAAATATATCAGAGCTGGGGCTTCGATTTTCGCTGTGATGCTATTCATTATGTTCCTCGTACTCGGGCAGATTGGTAGCAGTGGATCTGATTATTGGGTAGCGTATTGGTAGGTAAATTGTATATAACTTAATTGAATAGAATTTAATCATTTGATACTATTTAATTACGAAATGTATGATAAATATCTATTTGTAGGACAAAACAAGAGGAGCTAAAATTAATGCACAGTATAGAATTCTTAAAAAATTTAAATGAATCCTCACTTAATTCTACAACAATGATACCGTCAATCTTGTCAAGAGATAATATTGAAAGTGATCTGTTTAATAACGACACTTTGAATATTATTAGTACAATTTCTCCTTTTATGGAAAATATCACTGAGAGAAGTTTCAATTCTACAAAATCGTTAAACAATCTCGAAAGTGTTACCAGTCTTACCACGGAGTGGGCTGATGAATTGTCTACAATATTTAATGATTCCTCGGAAGGTTTATCACTGCCAGAAAAACTCCAAAGTAACAATTCAGTACGTACCTCGATTAATAATATGAATGACAATTCATTGGAAATTTGTTAGGTATTGCTAATTAATTTGATTATATTTTTCTTTTATTTTCATTAGACCAAGCTACCTAGTGAGATTTCTTATATGGATAGAAGCACTGCATTATGGATCTATGGAGCGTTTGTTGCTCTAAGTTTCGTTGGCACTAGCTTGAGAAATATTTTCTTCTACAGGATATGCATGAACGCGAGTCGAAATCTCCACGACATAATGTTTTCGTGCATATTGAAAGCGCCTATGCAATTTTTTAATACACATTCGTCTGGCCGTATACTTAATAGATTTTCAAAAGACATAGGAGCAGTGGATGAAATTCTACCGCCGACAATAATAGAATCCATACAAGTGTTTGCCGTAATGACAGGAATTTTGCTCCAAGTGGTGATAATTAATTGGTGGGCGATATTCCCAATATTCGTTATGGCATTTTTCTATTGGAAGATCCGAACTATATATATGGCTACAGCTTGGAACATCAAGAGACTGGAAGGTGTGACAAAGAGTCCCGTCTTCTCTCACGTGAACTCATCCATGTCAGGTTTAGCAACGATCAGAGCATGCAGAGTTCAGGAAATGGTGTGCAAGGATTTTGATGGATTCCAGGATGTTCATACTGGTTCTACCTTCTTAGTGACAGCTTCCGGTGTAGCCTTTGGTTTCTGGCTGGACGTCGTGTCGATCGGCTTCGTTGCCGTCGTGACATATAGCTTCATCTTACTAGATACCGGAGATACCTTCGCCGGAAACGTCGGTCTGGCAATTACCCAGGTTCTTATATTGTGTGGCATGCTACAGCATGGGATGAGACAGAGTTCTGAGATGGTGAATCAAATGACAAGTGTCGAGAGGATCCTGCAGTTTACCAAATTGGAAAAGGAAGGTCCGTTTGAAAGTGATCCTACGCACAAGCCACCGGCGACCTGGCCTTCCAAGGGTCAACTTAAATTCGACCACCTGTATCTACGTTACTCGGACACCGATGCTCCTGTACTGAAGGATCTTAATCTGCATATCAGGCCGGCGATGAAAGTTGGTGTAGTTGGCAGAACTGGAGCTGGGAAGTCGTCGTTGATCTCGGCCTTGTTCCATCTAGCCAAATTGGACGGTGATATCTACCTGGACGAAGTGAGCGTAAAGAAAATTGGATTACACGATCTGCGCAGCAAGATCTCAATCATTCCGCAAGAGCCAGTGCTCTTCTCTGCTACTTTGAGAGACAATTTGGATCCTTTCCATAAATATGAGGATGCTGCGCTTTGGGATGCGCTCGGGGAAGTTGAGTTAAGGAATTCTGTTCCATCCTTGGATCACCAAGTTAATCACGGTGGCAGCAACTTCAGTGCTGGACAGCGCCAGCTACTCTGTCTTGCTCGTGCTATAGTGCGGAAAAATAAGGTCCTGGTCCTTGATGAAGCGACAGCTAACGTCGACCCCACCACCGATGCTCTCATCCAAACTACTATCAGGAGAAAGTTCAAGGACTGTACAGTCCTTACCGTTGCCCACAGACTTAACACTATCATGGATAGTGATAAAGTGCTAGTCATGGATCAAGGTGAAGCTGTGGAATTTGATCATCCTCATAAGTTACTTCAGGACGAGAATGGGTACTTCTCAAAGATGGTCCGCGAGACGGGAACAGTTATGACAGAGCAATTAAAGAGAATTGCCAAAGAGGTATTGTCTTTAAATAATTTTTTTTCCTTTTCCTACATAGCTTTTCAGAATAATATAATTCATTGTTTATTCCTCCTTATTTTTCAGACTTTCGAAAACGTGCACGAGGAAGTAGTTGCTGTTCATCAAAGTAATGGCAATGTCAGTATGCAGGAGACACCTCAATGAATCTTTATGAAATGCTAGAATGTGGACTTCAAATTCGTAAATATTAAAATTCAATAGACAATACCGTACGAGTTTGA
The DNA here is from genome assembly GCA_030142285.1 of Calameuta idolon. Classification (NCBI taxonomy): domain Eukaryota; kingdom Metazoa; phylum Arthropoda; class Insecta; order Hymenoptera; family Cephidae; genus Calameuta; species Calameuta idolon. The sequence goes on along the minus strand of JARQSV010000547.1, from coordinate 49,131 downwards.
ACGTTGTACAATTAAGCTTAAGATATCGGTGCTATCAATAATCGATAATTTACGATTATTCGATGAATGATATAATGTTCATAGCCATAAATGATCAATAATAATTGTACTGAGGGAACTATTCTTTGTCGGGCTGATGCTAGCACTTTTTTATCGTGTTTAATTTTTTATTATACAGAATATCTTTAGAAAAACTTTCTACTATTCCGCTGATAAACGTCTTTAAGCTGGTGTGTACTTAGCAGTTGTTTTTAAAATTCTGAAGGAAAGAATTGCAGTTTAACGTAAACTATGAATATTTACACGGATTTTTTTAGTAGCAGTTGCACACAAATTCAATCGTAATGACAATATCAAACTTAGACTTGAAGCGCATGAGTATGTACTTAAATTTACGCTTTTTTTCTCTATGCAGTGTTATACACGAGTATTGCAGCAACTGAAGTATACTACTCAATTAGATTTCTATGGAAGTATTATTCTCAGATGGTGCAGTACTCCAAAATAATTTTGTATAAACATTCACAGTACATTGTACTTCAAACAAATAGTAAGAGTTACTTAGATGAATTATGTTGAAGCTAATGAAACTTAATATACTTTAATTATACGCGTCCAAAAACCAGAACCAATATAGTATTAACGTTTATTACTGATCGGATTGCGTATGTTTATACTTAACTTTTGTGAAAGATGTATGGTATAAGATACTAAGAGTGTTTACGTATTACTGTAACCAACCAAGTGAAAGTGTTCTACACACTTTTTTGTATCTGTACATGGCCGTGATCATATTTTAATTGTTCCATACTTATATGAAGCACCGAATGGCTTATTTACTTAATGTATTTTATTGAAGTCATTGATCAAACATTGCCTCAAACTGTATAACTTGTGAGGTACAAGTTACACAGATATTTTTATATATCATTATTTTATCTTACGGTAAGAAGATGTTGCATCTCTCATAGCACAGGTGAATGTGAGATCCACAGAACTCTCTTTTACATAAGAAAATTATATTTTCACTAAGGCTTAAGCTCACACATTGTGGTCATTGTCGCGGTCGCGACGTAACATGTACAAACTTCCATAGAACAAATATTCAATAAAGAATTATTCACTCAAATGTTTTTGTATTTTACTATGATGAAAATTGTTTATCCTAAATTATGATACACTAATAATCGACTAAATTAATTGAATGTCACCATTTTTCACTAGATCAGCTACTGCGCTATACTGCACAATGTGTTGCGAACCTTCTTCAAAGTCCACTTCCTCGTCAACTGTTCCTGGCACTATGATTCCTGTTACCCTTTTGTTAGCCCTGAGAAATACATGAGCATGCAGATTTGGCTTGACAGTCATTTTTTCAATTTCAAATTTTTGTAAAACATCAGGCATGTGTTGCAGTGCCACGGTTCTGAACAGTAGTTCTATACTATTTAAATAATCTCTAGCGAAACGCAATTCCTCAGATGACAAGTACCCATCTCCACGATCACGCTGAGCTTCTTCTGTTAGGATATGCATTGCATACTGTTCAATCTTCTCCAGGCGGCATCTCAAATAGCTAGATATTATAAAGCGTATCCTATTAATTTCCATCTGATGAATTAAGGATTTCATCGAGCCCTTTCCCAGACTTTTCATGTTATCTTCCATGTGAGATATTTGCTGCAGCATACATTCCACAGCATCTGATTGATGAGGCAAGATTTCTGGTGCAAATTTCTCGTTCAACCAAGCATTCTCAATATCTTGCAAAACGCTTTGCGCTGTGACACCACCGTCCTCGTCGCTTTCTTCAAGAAATTCTGCATTCTCATTAACCATCTCATCTAACTCTTCCATTTCTGTTCACAATTTCAGCAACACAACTTACTAACTACTATAATTTACTATGGATCTTACAAATTTAAAGATACCTTCTTCACTGTCTGCTGTAGGTTAGGGTATCATATGTTTTAAATGAATTAACCGACATTTTTAAAAGGAATCCAGAAGGTCATCAATACCACCATTGTTATGCATTATTGAGATTCAAATGGATTCAAATAATAAAACAGAACTTGATGCTAGTTGATCAGGAATTATACATCAATATTAAGAAAAGAATTTCAAAAATCATATAAGATACATTATGTAAGAAATAAATAAATATGTATGACAGTATTTTCTTACACACTTCTCATCACCTTGCCCTTGAATAGACACTAGTAAAGAGAGCCTGTCAGTCTTATGCAGTCTTATGGGACGTTCTGTCTAATAGCTATTGGGCACAGTGGGCATAGAAGATATGCATGGAACCAACATATAATTTTTGGAGGGGTTTGAAAAACCATATATTTTGTTTAAAAAATAAAATGCACGTGGGGTTACCGTCTTTATCAATATCTCTTTAAAAAATGTTATACAAAAAGATCTAGTATTTTGATTAAAAAATCATCCAAAAAATAAGCATATCGAGAGAGTGGAAGAGTTTGTAAATATTATAAGGAACTTCTGTCACTATTTAAAATAATTACTCTTGTTATGCCCACGTAGGGTTTCTGTCTATAAGAGTGCAGGACTCCCAGGGTATTCCTCAATCCGTCGTAACTTAATAAGCACCGTCTTAAGACTGTTTGGAGACTTAGACACACGTTAGGTATATAGAGCACACAGTAGGCAGGAGTACAAATGGGGCCTACAACTTGAGTGATCGGTGCATATTTAAACGGAACACTCGGACGACAACTCGAGCCGCATCCTGCAGTGGAAAAAATAGCTCCGGACGCCATCTCTTTCTCTTTCTTCCTAATCCTCTGCAAAATTTGACAACCCGCGGTGGCCACCCCTTTCCCGTAACACCAAAGTAACCGTTCACTTGGACTAGTTCGTTCCTGGACGATTTTCTCCAAGTAATTAATTTTTTAATAAAGGTGAGAAACCATACACTTGGATTGTGATAAGAAATCAAGTGTCACATGAGGAATATTATTTGTATCGTATTCGAAAAAGTGTTATGTACGACACGATAATTTTGGTCTACAAAAATGTAAGAAAATAGTCATTAATTTGAAAAAAAAAATTTCTCATATTTTTTGTTGCTTTCTTACAGTCAAGCATGTCTGTGATGTCGGGACCAAGTTACTCTGCATATACCTGGAATGCCCAGGGTGGCGGTTTTGGAAACCAAACGGTGGTGGACAAAGTACCCCCGGAAATGCTCCACTTGGTTGATGCTCACTGGTATCAATTCCCACCGATGAATCCCCTATGGCACACGATCCTTGGCTTCGTGATCGGGTGCCTGGGTGTGGTCTCCGTTATCGGTAATGGTATGGTTGTCTACATCTTCAGCACGACTAAAAATCTCAGGACCCCTAGCAACCTCCTCGTGATCAATCTTGCCTTTTCGGACTTTCTCATGATGTTCTGCATGGCGCCACCCATGGTACGGCGCCACCTGATATAATAAAAATGATCTATTACTCGAAACATCTGATCTAGAGAAATATATCTTGACAAGTCTACTTTTATATTATCCAGGTAATTAACTGCTACTACGAAACTTGGGTGTTCGGTCCACTGATGTGTGAAATATACGCAATGCTGGGGTCCTTGTTTGGATGTACTTCCATCTGGACAATGACAATGATCGCTTTCGACAGATACAACGTGATCGTCAAGGGGTTGGCCGGCAAACCGTTGACCATCAATGGAGCACTCCTCAGGATCCTGGGAATCTGGTTATTCGCTGTTATCTGGACCGTTGCTCCAATGATCGGATGGAATCGGTAAGATTGGATGTTTTTAATTAAAAAAAATTAATTACGCTTCGAAATACATACACACATTTCTCCCTTAGATACGTACCTGAAGGTAACATGACTGCCTGTGGTACTGACTACCTCAACAAGGACTGGTTCTCGCGATCTTACATCTTGGTGTACAGTTTCTTCGTCTACTATATGCCTCTGTTCCTCATCATCTACAGTTACTTCTTCATCATTCAGGCTGTTTCAGCTCACGAGAAGAACATGAGGGAGCAGGCCAAGAAGATGAACGTCGCCTCCCTCAGATCATCTGAGAACCAAAATACCAGTGCTGAATGCAAGCTGGCTAAGGTAAAACTTGAAAGATCAAAATAATTTATAAATACATAATAAATTTTAATTATAATCAAATTTCACAGGTAGCCCTGATGACCATCTCTCTATGGTTTATGGCATGGACCCCATACCTGGTGATCAACTATGCTGGTGTCTTTGAGTCAGCCAAGATCACTCCACTCTTCACAATTTGGGGATCGCTCTTCGCCAAGGCCAACGCCGTATACAATCCCATTGTCTATGGTATCAGGTAAATCCTTTCTAACATTTTCTTTTCTTAACATTCCTTCTAACATTCCTAACATTTTTACAATTATCACATTTTTTTTAACGTATGATCAATTATGTTTTAGCCATCCGAAATATCGTGCAGCTCTCTTCCAAAGATTCCCATCTCTGGCTTGTGCCAATGAGTCGGCTCCAGCTGTCGACGCTACCTCAACGGTATCCGGCACAGCGACGCTCAGCGACAGCGAGAAATCTGCCGCTTAAACAGTCATAAAGTTGTAAACAAATAACAGGAACAAGAGAACTAAAAATCAGGCAACGCTAACGGAATATCGCATGGAATCGACCTGGAGGACAGTAATCATGATGTCTGAGATTAAAAAAAATATCTATAGAAGTTGTTCTTCATATTTCCTATTGGAATAATTAAAGTCCATCAGACTGTATATATCAAAATCGTATGAGAACAATCAATGAGGAAGATATAGTTATAATAACTATTCAGCGACGTGAATACAATTGATCTAGGTCGTTTCCAAGAACAAAGATTAAAACATCGCGTCAATTGGCTTATGGGAATCAGGATGGCGGGGGTCCATTAATTACAAGAGAGTGACAAAACGCAACCACGCCTCACGTATAGTTCTAATGATCGACTGAGTAGAGTTTGTCTATCCTTGATTTTATGATTCGATTCTCACCACAATTCGAATCGTTTACAATCGAACGATAGAACATATTCGCACGTTGATTATTCGTCCATGATACGAGGCCTTCGAACGGTTCTTAAAAGTTTCGCTATAGGAACGACAAAAACGTCATATCGTCGTTCTAACCTGGCGATTACGTCAAACTGTGTTTTATTTTGTAAGTCTTAATACACCATGCAAGCAAGTCACCCTGCCTATTTTATTGACTTTATTTAACACTAGGAAGCTACATACAAGCTTCTCCTGGAATATACTCAATGAGCATGGTGATTTTAATTCATACTCATGAATATATTTAATGACCTTATTAATATTTATTTATATTAAGTTACTAATGCGGCTATGATTACTTGTAGGTTTCTTTAGGTGTTATCGGTGTCGTGGAGAATTATGCTTGAAATTAATGCGTTGCATCTAATCTTATGGATTAACAGTAAGATTAACTGCCTACGCTTTTCCATCTGCTGTACCCGTCGAAGCTGTATCAGCATTTGCTGCAGCTGCAGTCGTGGAGGCAGCTGCAGATTCATTGGTTGAACCACATACTAGAAATGGGATCTTTTCCTTCAATGCTGCTCTGTATTTTGGGTGGCTGTGTCATAACATTTTGTAATATGAGTTTATTAGACAAAGAGTATTTTTCACGTAGAGAGAACAATTGTTTTACCTGATACCATATACAATTGGATTGTATGTGGCATTTGTTTTAGCGAACAGTGAACCCCATATTGTGAATAATGGACTAATTTGACCATTGAATATTCCCATGTAATTGATAACTAAGTATGGCGTCCAAGCCATGAACCAAAGAGAAATTGTAGTTAGAGCCACCTAGAATGATAAAAATTTATTTGAGCCGATATTTATATTAATCAAATATTATAATCACCTTAGCTAACTTTGCTTCTGCACTAGCTGCTTGATTATCCCCTGAGCGTAATGACGCCACGTTCATTTTTTTTGCCTGCTCTCTCATTCCTCTCTCATGAGCAGCAACAGTCTGTTTATGCCAATAAATAAATTAACAAGGTAATTACCAAATTAACCTTCTAATAAATTAACTTAAGGAGTTCTTAATTCGTATTACCGAAACGATAAAGTAGTAGCTGTAAATTATGGTAAATAATGGTGTGTAATACACAAAAATGGAGTAAACCAGAATATAAGATCTAGAGACCCAACTCTTGTTAAGATAATCCGTACCGCAGGACGTCATATTACCTTCAGGAACGTATCTAATGGACAAGATTAAAGAATAGAAAGCTCATTATAATAATTAGGATATTATTTTATTTCCTTACCTGTTCCATCCTACCATTGGTAAAATTGTCCAAACCAAAGCGAACGACCATATTAATAGAATTTGAAGAATAGCTCGTTTAATGGTTAAGGGCGTTCCAGACATTCCCTAAATAAATATTTGTAATGATAGAACTGATTATTAATTAAAAAAACGTAAATGATTACTGAAAATTTACCTTGACGATTACATTGTATCTGTCCAGCGAAATGGCAGTCATTGTCCATATTGATGCACCGCCACATAAGGAACCAACCATCGCGTAGACGTCACACATAAGAGGTCCTGGATGAAATATGGAATTAATAAAAACAGCCATAGCTTTTAAGTAGCACTGCAAAACATTGGTTACCTAGAACCCAAGTCTCATAATAGCAATTGACGACCATGGGTGGTGACATGATTATCATCATTAGGAAATCCGAGAAGGCCAGATTAACGACGAGAAGATTACTCGGTGTCCTGAGGGATGGTGTCATCAAAAATACGTAGACAACAACCCCATTGCCGCACCATCCTAATATCCCGACGACAACCATTACCAGTCCAAGAATCTTGTGCCATAAAGGATCCATTGGCGGGTATTGGTACCTGAAATACGTAATAAAATACAATTATTAGAATAATGATAATTAGGGATATGAAATTGATATAATTAATTTAATTTACCAATGTGAATCTATTAAGTGTATCATCTCAGGTGGAACTTTATCAACAACGGTTTGATTATTGTAACGCATCCACTGTCTTGCTACCTGTGGTCCTATCGTAGTCAGTGTTTCTGAGATTACAGTGGCTACGGCGACTGTGGTAGAGTATTCATTGCTAGCTATATGACTGTTATTAAAATCTTTGGAGATTAATTCCTTGGCCGTCTCCATAGCCTGTGGACATATACACATTCCTTCAGATCGTTTACCATGGTTCTTTGTGAAATGAAATTTTTTAACTATTTATTGTAATATTTGATACTTACTTATATACTCTTTAACACTTATAGGATTCACTTTTTCTAAAAAGATGGAAGTGGTTTCTATTCGAGAGACATTTAATTATTTACAGTGCTGAAAGTGATGGGAGTCAAGATTCCTGAACTCTCCCTTTCTTAAATAGGCATACGAAGAAGCCATTTATTAAAATATTCTAATCCGTAATATCTAGAGTATGTGGCGCTTTTAACATCTTAGATCTACAAGGTGTATCGAGACACTTGAACATCGACCAGCATAGCATGTATACTTCTTCGGAAGCTCAGTGAGACTTGTATATGCAAAAAAGGTATTGGATTCATCTGTTTCAAATGTCTCTACCCTATATATCGGTTAATGTAAGGTAGCTCTAAATGCACTGCTTGATCTAGATTCATATGTCAGTTATACTTTAATATAATCCATTTAATGGTATTCTGCATATGACGGTATAAAGCGTAAATCTTATTTATTTAATTAATTTAAGATCCAGTTTTGTACTAGATCATACACTTACATTTGGAATTATGTTTGCTGATAGATGTACAAAATGATACGCAAAGTTATTTTATAGTTCTTACGATTCTACGTATGTGCTGACTATGTCCTTCCTGCACAGCCATTTCTAATTCATGTGCAAGGTGAAGTAAATTTGTAGGATCAGTTTGTAGTAGGACGTGTTCGATTTCATCGGTTGTATCCGTATTTTTCAGCATAAAATCCAAAGTTATTAAAGGTGTTACTTGACTTAGAAGTGATCTCGAGGCAATCTAGAAATTTTTAGTTATTAAAAAAAATTTAACTAATCTCATCATTATCAACGATACATAATTTATACTTACTTGAACGTCGAATCTCCATTCCATATTCTGATACTGTGGTAACTTTATACCAATATTTGTAAGTGCATCTAATACCTCAGACTTCTTTACTTCGTATAATTTTTTCAATAAAGTTTCCTTCTCGTCCGTAAAACCAAGTGTCACAATAGAGTCACGAAAATCCTTGTCACTCAGCTAGAATATTATAAAGATTTATGAATTTTGTATAAAACCTAAGAGCATTAACAAATTTTGAAAAATATATGATCTATAAACACCTTGTATTTGCAGCTCTCAATTATTAAATTCACAAGAGCCTCAACAGTATTCTTAATAGCATCGGGCTCTACTTCCAGTTTTTCTAGAATTATAGTAAAAACAAGAAGTATTTTAAACTCTCTTTAAACCATTAAATTGTATCATATAAAACACATACGGCCAGCAGCACTGTAATGCTTGAAATTAGGTCCCTTCTGCAGGTAATCAAGTGCCAATTTACAGAAATCCTGTAACACTACAAAAGATAGACAATCGTTAAAAAAACAATCGAAAAGTAAAATCCATAAAAAATTTGTAGTTAAACAATTCTTGTACCTTGAGGTGTTTGGTCAGCTAGAAACAATAGATGTTTCTTCTGGTCAACTCTCAGAGTAAGCAACATGATTTTCAATCACAAGTGCAATCTCACGTAATTATTCTCCTACAATGTCTAACAAAAGAAATACAAAAAATCTTTTTGAGAATAGTAAATAAAACAATAATAAAGAATACTGACAGCTGACACTTCTCACCATTGAACACAGCTGATCGATTCATCGTTCGTTTGTACATACAACAATTCAAAAAATTCTAAATATCGAAACGCGGAACTGAACCAAAACTAATATCTTACCGGCAGCCATGACAGTCATTGTTGTTCAAAAGAAGGCCTGCAAGAGGTATTGAAAAGGAGATTAAATCTATAAAATAATATCCAATCACACGTTTCAATTATACTTTATTTCGAATATGTACACTGGTTCTTAAACATTCACATACAAAAAGACGCGTCTGCAAGACAGCGATCTGAACCTCACATCACATAAAATTCCGACCTGATTTTTATGCACTTATTTATTTTCTCTCCATTCTCTATTTATGATTCTGCAAAAAATTATTTGCAGAAAGAAAGTTGCCAAGCTAAATGTCACATAATTCGGTAGAGGTACAACCAAATAATTAACTTATCTCTACACTGCTCTGAAAAATGGATGCAGAAGGTATGTCAAAGTTAGACGAATTTTTCAAAAGTTTTATTGAAATAAGTTCCATCCGCAAGAAGAGAATATTCATTTAAGAAAATCTTAACGTCATTTTACAAGACGGTTAGTATTGTTTCCAATAATTTTCATTTTGAACGGCGGAGAGGGACGCGAATAACAGATTCTATTTGTCTCTTTCGTTTCTTTTTTATATATCATTTGAATAATGGCACGAGGCTGGTTCACAGCTGGCAATCACGTACACGAGACAATAATCATATTATTTATTTCTGCAATATATTAAATTAATATTAGATACAGCGTGCGGTAGTAATTCGAGGCCTTGGTATATACAGTTTTTTTTTTCTTTCCCGTGATACATCATCATCACACGATATATCCTGCCAGTTAATATAATGAATATCATCTGTTTTCTCTCTGTTTTTCATCTTTGTTTAATTTTTAATTATTCTATAGATTTATCTTCTTTTATTTCTCTCTTTCATAGTCTGCTCATTGAAACTTGCAGTATAGTAACGTACGAATTTGAAAATATTCTTTTCTAAAGATTTTCGAAGATCAGTTGTATCACTCTCTGAAGTAACCAGTATCCTGCGTACCGTATGCATATATTTTCTTTATCTTTTTCCGAGTTCAATAAAGATAAATAAATTTAAAAAAAACGGACAGTCCCATGGAATACACTGCGCTACATTCTTTGATATTCAAGATCGGTTAATTGTTTTGAGTGCAGTTTGATGGATGAGGGAGGCGACATTCATGTTTGCTGCATAAAAGATGGAACTATGCATACATGTATTATTTGGTAAGTTATTTCTTATAAGCAGTGTCAACGAATTAAAAAAAAAAAGAAGAAGAAACAACTTCGCTCCGCCGGCCAAGCCTAAGCAAGACTTCGAAAATAATTGGACTTGCAGTAATGAAAGAATACATTACAAAGATGTTGACTCCGGCATTCAGTTATAATTGATTACAAAATTTTCCACAATGAGAATCGCCACCGTGCAATTAATTAATCTACCGGTTGGCGAACTTGTTTTTTCCCCTTTAATCTCAAACATAAGAAATGTGACTCTCTTTTTCTCTCTCCTTCAGAAATATTTAATATTTCGTTATCCTGAAATAGACTTTAATGCATTTCAAAAGGCAGATCATCCTCCTACATCCAGCTTAGTATCCTTTACACAATACATTCCAATTTGTCACTGTAATTGATCATTTTTTAAAAATTCTTTTCATTCTCTCTCTCTCTCTGTTTCTCTTTCTATGATAAAAAAGATGTATAGATTGATGGTATCCGATATCTCTCTAAATTTACTCAAGAAAATAGAAATATAGCGATCTTTCAGATTTATCAAATTCTAAGCGACCTAAGAGTGCATCGCAACGCCGTGCAGTGAAATCTGGTGGCCACCACTCATCTCCTCCTTCAGGAATCAGCCAATCCTCAAACGCACATTGCCAGGTGTATATAAAATTGATATTACAAAGAAAAAAAGATAATCTAAAAGAATAGCCAATGAGGCGATTCAGCAAGTTCAGCA
>JARQSV010000547.1:20829-38098 GCA_030142285.1 Calameuta idolon | reverse complement strand
TTCAGCAAGTTCAGCACGTTCGCCCGCCTCAATCATCGATACGTCACCGATGATCGATTCCGGGTGTTCACAAGGTTTCACAGTCATGGTGGATGCACACATTACTTTTTTTTTCTCTCTCTCCCTTTCCATCGACTTGACGAAGATGCTTCGTTTCATCATCTTCATTTCGTTTATTTCATATTTTCATTCTACCAGAAAGGCGCGCGTCTTTTCGTTCTGCACGAAGGCGAAAAATACTGATGCCCTGTCGTGGATTAATGATAAATCGCGATATGGAAAAATGATGAGAGTAAAATTGGTGGACGAACATCATGGAGGACAAGAAAAAAAAAAAAAGATCAAGCAAAAGTACGAACTCAATCAGCGCCAACAAGTAGGCACAATTCATTACAAAATTACTTTTTACGATAAAGTGATCCGAGGAAACAAAAAGTTACGATTTGAGACTGAATAATAAATATTTAATTAAAATATATATGTGTAAAAAAGAGTGGCGAGGGTAGATATAATTAGAGTTGAATGATATCTAACAATAATAATTGCGTTGTGGTTTTGGTTCGATAATAAAATCCGTATAAAGTCGCGACGGTAAAAGAGTGCTAGTTAACAATAATGTCATTAATAATTAATGGTAGTTAATGATGATGATAATGATTATGATGATGATGATGATGATGACGATGATGATAATAATAATAATAATATTGTAAAGGTGTCCGATAAACGAACGTTAACGCGCATTGAAGGTTACCACGGAAATGGGTTAATTACTTTCTTTCGGAGAGTCTAGTAATTATCCTATAACGATGATTATAAATATTAATGATTTAATTGTATACAGTTTCCATCGAGGCTTCCTCCCTGGTACGCCATGACACTTTCCATTCCGAGTTCACATGATTATCCTTCTTGTAGTTTTCTTTTTCAACTAAACTTTCCCCCGTATCTGTCGAATCACTTAGAGAATTTATGTCTTCTTCGATTAATCCTTTATTTGTTTCTTTCATCTTTGTTTAGTGCATTATTTCTTTCTCTTTCGCTCTCTCTCTTTCTTTCTTTCTTGGTAAGTTGGCTAAGTATTAATTACTTCTCTTTTTGTTTGTCCTATTCCTTTGTGCTTACGGTGTGCATAAGGAATTTATTTCGGTTCTACCGGTGCGTAAAACGGGCAGGTCAGACTGGAAGCTGGAGTTTTTCCATTTCTCCGTTACATCTCATTAATCTATGACCTTTTTGAGTAAAGGTCACTGGAGATTGGAAGTATAAAACCAACCGTCGAACCTTCTAAGGTCCGGCTCATGGTTTTTTTTAATAATCTTTGGTCAGCCCAGAAATGCCGTTCCTCGCAGGACTAGCAGCTTGGAAGATCATCCTCGTCGGCCAGTTATACTAAGAGGCTCTCATTAATTATGTACTCCGATTTCATTGATCGATGAGATAAAAAATATTCAAAAACTCTTAAAACTGTCGCAGAGTGTCGAGAGCACCTTGAGAATCTAGCTCCTCGAGAGTCTAGGGGAGGGGATCTGTTTCACGCCTAGTAATCTAGTCGGAATCTTCTTCTATAGTCGGTGGAAGCATCGCCAGGTGCTGAGGACTCAGAATCCCCCGGGATAACGCGTACTCTGCGAGGGCACGATGACAGAATACGTACTGATCTGGCATCTGGATGCTGTAGGCTCTCTGAGCACGTATCTTCTCCACGGTACCCCGAATGTCCACAGTGCCTGTATCCTCTAGACGTGATATACAGATGTCCAGGGTGCAGAAGGTTCCTGAAAGAGACACACCGTTCTTATCAAGATTTCCCGAATGAATCAGCATTATCTAATCTCTAATCAGCAGAAAATCTAACGCATTGAAATTTAAATTTAAACTTTACCTGTTCTACCGATACCCGCGCTGCAATGTACTACTATGGGAGGTCCCCGTGGATGCCCTGCCCAGGTGTCACCACGACTGGCCAGGAGTTTACTCTGTTGTTGTCTAACGAGAGCTAGGAATTGTAAGAGAGCCCCGGCTGATTGGGGTACACCATAATCGGGCCAGGCTGTATACAGCATGTGACAAACTTCCCTCGTTTCTTCAGTCTGAAGAGAATTGAAAAGATGCTCTCGATAAAAAATTCATTCAAATAACGAAAATCTGAAGATCAAGATTCTCTGAAGGATCTACCTTGTCGTTCTTGAGGAGGAGCATTGATATCGTGTAGTCCGGATTGGTATCTACTTCAAGGGTTGTTACAGTGAATCCACCAGCAGAAACCTCATCGCCTGGTTCAGGTCCCCAATACTGAGCACACTTCGTTCTACCCCTTTCTACCACCCTGAATAAAAAAAAATGTATTTATCCAATTCCTCCATTTCCCCCTGTCACCACTAACATTCAATGCCTACCTGGTGGTCATCACCACGACTAGAGTTTGTTGCTCCCATACCATTCTCCAAAAGTCTCCACAAGTTTTGGGCAATGGACCCTGTGTACTAATGAAGGCATTTTTTTGTTTATATCCATCGACAAAGTTAGCATTTATGTAATCCGAAGTAGGCTCTCCGTCGACCTGAGAAAGGCATACCCTACTATGATCATAGCACAGGACATCGGTATATCTGTTCTTCGGTTGATTTGGTCGCAATCTGTTAAGAAGAAAAAAATAAATAAATTATCCGAAAAATTGAACAAATACTAAATACGTACTTTGCATTGTTAAAGGATCCATCGGGTGGCCTCTGCCTGATCTCTGTGTACTCCGCCACAAGACCGGCGCGTCCTCGACTGTGTATCGCTTCGACAAGCTGCTCCATACTGACAGCCTGTAGACCCAGGTCGCCATGGAGGCTGTCGTCGTCGCTGAATCCCGAACTGGCCGACGACGGAGGTTGGACCGGCGATGGGGCTTCGTCGCTTCCCATCCAGATGTCGCCGTTCGTTATCTCTATGTCGCCGATATTGGCCACACATTTCTTAGTCTTACTCTTATCGTTTACCGGACTGGTCGGATTACTGATAGCCGTCCCGTTAGGATTCTGCAGTACCGTGTGGTTCTTCGAAGTTGGTGAGAGAGGCGTTCCCACCGGGGGGGTAACCTAATAAAAATAATTAAAAACTTTACTCCCCACTCGAACAATTAAGAACAATAAAATAGTAACCACAGTATATGCTTCTACCTCACAGAGTTCACCCCCGCCGCGGTTAGTCATGGACTTAAGACAATGAAGGAGCCAGGCTTCATGCTGAACCTCCAAGGTGCCGCCCAGCCGGCGTGGTAGAGATTCCCGTGGGATGTGAAGAGTCAACTGGGGAATGGAGACAGTGAAGACACGATCCCTTAATTTCTCTCTGACGAAGAGTCTTAGGATTTTGAAAGGCGCCTTAAACCAGAGTGGTGCCGTCACGATGAGAACCTTCTTCAGCTTGGCTGGATAGCCACCCTGAAATCATAGAAGGTTCGATTAATTAAATAAAATATTTACAAAAGCCCATTAATTAAATCCACTGCGAGACGTATAAAAGCCAATGGCTTTCCGAATTTCCAAGAACCGCATCGAGCAGCTCCCGCAGGATGGAACGCGTCACCCAAACGAAATGACACGAAGAGAAGACCTGCCACGGGTATGGAGGAGGACACCGAGATTCGTGAGTGACATATTAAGTCACAGTGTGTACGAGCCTTTAACGGCAGCCGCTTCATCATTAAAATTCTACGTACAGCCACGATGATAATGATAATGGCGATCGCCATAGTGGTAATAACAATGACTATTTCTTCGGTACGCTCGAGGCTATTCGAAGCGACCTTCGTTGGGTCTTTTTTGGCTCGCGAACCTCTCCAGTCCTGACGGTACCAAAGAAGAAGGAGATAGAAATGAAAAGAAAAAGCAACGGCGGAGGGGTGGAATAAAAATGTCAAGAAAAAAAAAAAGAGATACAATAATTCTCCGGGTAATCCATGCAGGAGAGATAGTATCAAAGTCAGCACCGAAAGAAAACACTCAAACTTTTCCTTCTGTGGTTGAAGTACAAAATTATACCGTAGAATTATTTATTCATCGATAAGAAGCCACGAGAGAGATATTAACTATGGAGAAAGAGGAGGGTAAAGAGAATTAAAAAAAAAAGAGAGAGAGAGAGAAAAAAGAAAAAGTATGTGCTCTCGTTTTCGTATAGCCGTGACCAACGGAAATTAATTCGTAAGTCGCGTGGGTAGCAGGCGAAGGAGGCGCCCACGCACCTCACGCACATTTAACTTAACGTACGGCCTGAAAAAGGCCCACGCTTTCGCAAGTCCTACTTCGGGCGTCTCGCAACAGGGTACATTACACGACGGTATTCGAATATACATTGAAGCGTGCAAGAATAAGGGCATGAAAAAAGAAAAAAAGTAAATATTTTCCCAAAAGAGGAATTAATCAATTGAAAAAGGGGCGTACGTTAAAAATACATAAATGGAAGACCTAAAAGTCATAGAGTGATCCGTAGATTAACCTAGCACGAATAATGCCATTATCTTGTCAGCGTGGTGGACGAGTTACACGAATGAAACATAGTCATAGGTGTCTTTCCCGACGCAACACGCGACCTTTAGTTCGTATGAACGTGGCATTAATAGAACTACACGTTACAATTGTCACAAGAGAGGCCAGGCAGCGAGAGAGAGAGAGAGAGAAACAGGGGAGAGGATGAGAGAGAAATAGAGACAGAATACATCATGAGGCAGTACAGTGCTCCAATATACAGCAAAGCGTAGCCAGTAGTGCCACTCTGATATTGCGCCATTTTCCCATCAGGGCTAGTCGTGCGACCCTCCGAGGTTTAGGGGATGAAAATTGTATGGGTGAAGGGATGGAGGAAATGAGGTAAGGGTGCGTATGGATGAAAAGGGGATTTTACGTGCCTGCGAGACAGGCGTAATTCGATGGGGTGGAGAATCAAATACAGAGGAGGGTTAATAATACCGAACCAGATATATAAAGGATGGTTGGTATAAGGGATGATTTATCTTTGTGCGTGGCACACGTACTAGGGAAACCGTATACTTTGACTGTTGTGAAGGAACGATGACGTAGCCTCTCGTTAAAGAAGAAGGAAGCAGGAATGCAAAGGACGGAAGAGGAAAAGTACCCCCTGGATGTATAACGCTAGAGGGCGTAAGTGCCGCAATATCAGTGAGGTCACTGCATTCGAAGAAACTTTTTCTTTAGTTTATCTAGCACAGATTCTCATATTCGTTTGATCCTTGAGAAACTGGACACCGTTTTCTTTTTTTATATATATTATCTTCAACGTCTTTACCAGGAAATACAGGAGAAGAATTCCTGATGAAGCAATGATGCGATATCCCTTTTATCGTCGACGTGGGATCCTTTATCTTCTTCCTTCTGCCTCAGATTCTTCTCGCTTATTCTTATCGAATATCTTGGAACGTTTGTTACTCCTGCTTATGATTTTACAACGCCAGCGAGCTCTACCTCGACAGAGTCGTCATCCAATCGATAGAGTCCCTTTAATATTTTTTTTTAATTTTTCTTTTTTTCGTAGAACACCTCGTTACACCCAAGCTCACTCTCTCTCTTTCTCTATCAGCTACATAACTATTCGATCAACTTATCAAGTAACTGCGATAAAACTACTCGCGAACGTTGACAATACGAGTGCGAGTTACACACCGAACTTATTTAACATCCATTCCACGACCAGTCGGCTGCGGCCGCCTGACGATCACTGACGGCTAGCCCGGCAAGCATGCGCAATATCTCTCATCCCCTGCGAGTATTTTTTTTATCCGCAAGGTGACCTCGTCTCATTGGACGTTACGATGGCTAGGGGCGTGGTCTACGAGGATCCCTTAGGGCACTGATAACAGGTAACAGTGTGATGGGAAACTCTATGAGAAATTTCATGCTCACCCTTATATAACAGAATGCAACACCGTATTCTAAGGGTAATCATGGGCATATCCATCAAGAAGCTTTAACTTCCTAGGTTAAAAAAAGCTTTTATATACGACAACAGTATGCATGCACGAGAAGGATAGTTAAAGACTCGATTCTTTGACGTGAAGATTATTCTTTTAATGATAAATTCAACTTTGCGATATGGGAGAGTAGAGATTTTTGAAAAAGAGTAATATACAAGAAAGTTTGATAATGACGTATATAAAATATAATACTAGTACGGAAGTGGAACTTGGCTTCCTGCCCAATGATTGCACCACCGTTCACGTAACCCACAGGATACATGGAACACAATGTCGATTCTAGATCCAGAGAATAAAATAAGGATAAGGATCTTCTATACGTCGAACGTTATATATACGAGGTCTTTTATAATGTCTTGTAATTGCCAACTTTACCTGGACTATATCTGATAGTTCGGTGGTCGATCAAAGACCGATTAAGTGGCCCCGTTAATTCGTAATTTATTGATTATATTCAACGGGTACTGATACTTTCATTTTAACATAAAAAAATTCATTTTACGTACTGCCTGATAACGTAATAACTATCTGGCTTTATCGCTCTTTAACTTTTGTACATCTAATGCGAAACTCTGCTATACCGTACGTACCACATTTACGTTACAGAGGAAAGTTCGTACACGAGAATAAAGCATGCCAAGATACATAGACGGATTAGTATGTACTATTTTCAACATATATGTACGCCTGTGGTCTATACATAATTAACCACAGACCCGTCCAAACTATGTGACCGAAATAAATGAAGCGGCTGTTCCAAACCGCTGAACAAGATTAGGATGGATTCTGTAGGTTTTAGAAGTGAAATATTATTTGCATGCGAAACAGCATTAAAAGTAGTATCTCATACAAGAGTTCTTACCTTGAGTAATGTCAAGATCTTCTGTGACAAGTCGTAGTCAAAATTTTGATATTTGCTATCGGACATGTCATAGATGAAGACCAAACCATGCCTCTGGGTTTCTGCACTTTCCAAAGCAGCATCCAGTTGGTATACGACACCCTGTAAGGGATAAGTAGAACATTTAATTCATTGTTCCTAATAACAGTGACATTTGTATGAGAGTGTCATAATTCTTTCATTGTCTTCGTAACAAAGCCAAATTTTAATTTCACTCCAGCAGTCACTCTGAAGGGTTTGAATTTAGAACTGACATAATATCCAATATCCAGTGCTCATTATTCACCTGGAGGGTAGTTTGATGAGTGGTGTTTTGTGGGAGATGCAAATGAGCTGTAAAAATGGCAATGGCAGCGCCCGTGGCGTCTCTTGAAGGCTAAAACAAAAATAAATAAATAAGCCAGCCAGTCACGAGGATCACTAGCCATCTCTATTTACTCTGGTATCTCATCGTAAAGGTACCTTTTCATTTTTCTCCTTAACTTTTAATTCTCTTCACCTCATTTCTCCAAGCACATGTGCTTCGCACTCACCAGAACTGTAAATTTTCCTGTACGCAGTTCATTCAATAGTGGCTGCCGATTTGGATAAAGCAATGCCAGACCCTCACGTCGTCTTGTAGCCTCATGCTGCTCGTAGAGAGCCAATGCTCGAGATACCTCAAATTTCCTAGCTGTCAGGAACTTGACAGCAGTGCTCCAGGAGACGGGACCGGCTCGTCTGCCTGCACGGCATTTATTTACAGCCTCTATAAATTCCTTAGTCGCCTGATAACAGAAAATCAGATGATCGTAAGTCATTAAAGTAATTAAGGGCAATAATCAGAACTGGGACAAAGTAATAATTATCCATTATTCTCATATTAATGTGTAATATTAAAATATACCGTTCTTTGATAATACAACAAAAAATGTATTCTCTTCCAATAACACTAAATACTTACTACAGAATAACCATTGCGTAGATTGACACTGAACCTAACTAACTTCTGGTTAAAGTGTTTAATACATGTGGTAGCACAACACGTCGCGGAATCCATTATTATAATTTTAATGCTATTATATTAACCAAACTTTATCACTAACTCTAATTTGTTTAAATCCTATTCTAAAGTATAAAAAACAATGAAATAGAAGAAAAGTGAATGTACAAAGGTCTTATACAAATCACCCACAAACTAATAAAGACTTTTCAAAAGTTCAGTATAGAGAATAATCAAATTTAAGTAACAATGGCTTGATTAAAAGTTTACCGGACCATTGCGAGCAGATTAACATAAATTTCCTGAAGACTGGATGAGTCATGACTTCCTAATGTGACATGATTTTACGTCCCACTCGCAAGAAAGTCAATGTTTCTTACTGTAAGTTCAACAGAATAGGGCAACAGCACAGTTTACCATTAAAAAAAGATATAAAAATATATAAGAAAGTCAGTAATGAACAAACTCAAATAATCTTCAATGACATTGTTACCAAAATGGTTCCCAGTTTGAAGGAAACTAATATATAAAAATTTCTACGACCCCTGCCTATCCCCCATACCGATCACACTCTGTACTCCCTACCGCTTAAAAAAAAAAGAACGTCCAGTTACAGTTGCAAGTTCCGTTATTGGTCGTATGGAAGTCACTTTCGCACTTTCGAAAATTCAACTTGTCTGTCCGCTCGAACGATTTGCCGGTGGATGCCACAGCTACCAGCGTTATTTCCGGTCTTTCTGTCTGCCTCTCCCTTCCACTCTTCCACTGTAGTAGCCCACACCCTACTCCACCTCACCCCTTCACTTCCGGTAATCGCCACCATTGCTACTGGTGGATAGCTAAACACGGAGGATGCATCAGGGCCGCAGTTTTTTAATACTGGTTACAAATCAGAATAGTTAAATACTTCTTTTAATTATCAAGGTTATAAGTATTTTAATTTAAATAAGTTGCCCAACATTTCACAAGTAAACAAAACATTGAATTTACATTTCAGATTGGTGCTAGTAGTATTTTTTATGTTTTTTTTTCACATTGAATACCATACATAGATCTAAAAGGAATTTTGCATAGGCGTCTATAAAATACTTGTCCTTCTGGTTACTTTCTTTTTTTTTTCCTGTTCTTCAGATGTATTTCGTAGCCCGTATTTCCGGTTTACAGGGCCGCACTTAGTATACCGAATGCCGTCAAATTGTAGAAAAACCATTCACGCAGGAAGTCACAATTAACTGGGTGTTTAACAAGATAAAACAGTTTGTCATAGAACTATAACTACGTCAATAAAACATTAATCCAAATTTACATTGACGATATGAATTTTTATTTAGTTTTAGATACGATCGATACATCAGTCTGGGATTTATATTCAGCATGATTATTATAAAAGTCAGTATCCAGTTGATAATCATTAGTTATAATTTTAATATCGTGTAAACAATAATTAAAAAAAAACTATAAAGAAGTATAATTAATATTCTAGGAAAAGAACAGTCACCCAAGTGATATTAGTCAGGAGATGACATCTAACGTCCCGTGTGATGGTAAAGCCATGTGAAAATCATCAAAGGTTCATGAATTTCTGAAGAAAAAGATCAACTGTATCGTCGACATGTTGAATCAGCGTGTAAAATGGTAAGGATAGATTACCAAAAATGGACAAAGTCTAATGGGTTTTGGTTGATAATATGTAGTAGCATTTCTGTCATCCACAGACAAACGTTAGACTGTAGCGTCGTCATTGTTATTTTCATGTTGTAAAATCAGCGTATCCTTTTGGATATACGTTAAAATATTGTTAAGTGATTATTGGTGAACTGGATTAATTTATTGGAATGAATTTAAAGCTTACTTGTTCTTGTTCCACTGTTAATGCGGCTGCCATCTTGCTTTAACACTGAACACAATATTCTAGCCGGGCTGCTAGAAGGCGTGCACAAACGTCTTCTTAACCACGACCACTTTGATTTTTATTAAACCTTAGAAACTTGACGATATTAATTTTTTAAAAATTCAACGTACCAAATTCTGGTGTACATGGGTAGTCACGATTACACGTTTCATTTCGCAACGACGCTCGAAAACACTTTGGTTCCTTTGATCTGGCAGATTCGCCGCCATTTTCTTTCTTTACTTCTATATCCTGACATCTAGTTAGAGACGGCTGAAACTAATAGTTTTGCGAGTTTGTGGGATCCTCGTGAGGAATAAAAGATTTACCGATAGCGATCGGTAAGTAGGGTAGGAAAGTACTCTGTCGGTAAATGGCAATTCCCTTAAGTTCCACAATAACTGTTAATAAAGTAGGAAGATTATTTGTCGTACCGCAAATGGAGATTTTCCGCTGATGTGTCAAAATTATAGAAGAATACAAAATGCCAGCACTCAACTTACTGGATTTGGATATTAAGAAATTGTTCGAGGAACATACGATAAAAGAGATTGAACAAATACAGAAAAAGATACAATATGAGAGTGACAGGAAGAAAGTCGAGCTCCGAACTTTGGTTGGGTTCGTGTTTTTTGATAATTGCTGAGTAGTTCCACTCATGTAATCCCTCATTATTTCTATAATTTTTATTGTTTTGTTCTTTTAATTTTAGAGAGCGCTATCGGGACTTGATACAAGCTGCAGATACAATAGCAGATATGAAGAGGACATCGGAGGATGTTATTACAAGAATTATAGACATGGAAGATACATGCCGTGCGCTTCAACAAAAATACCTTATTGGTTTTAAAATGGATTCTGTAGAAAGCACATCCGAAAGGTGAGGATACCTTAAATGATAATGAGATATATTTTATATTAATCAGTTTTTACTTGTTTGTTAGAGAATCCTGGGAAATTTCAGACTCGGTTGTGATGCAAATCAAAATTCTTATGGATATTCCTGAGCAAATTTGGTCTGCCATCGATGCACGAGACTTTTTATTAGCCACACAATTATTTATGCTAGCCCAACATGTTAATTATAGCTTAACATTTGAAATTGGAAATAATGAATTGACCAATAAATATCCAATTATTGCCAAGCAATGGGGAGCCATCAGTCAATTCAAAAATGTAATACTAAACGGTTGTATTGATTCATTACAGTCATTGGATTTATCTGCAGAGGTCAGTAGCTCATTTTAAACACTTCAAACAAAAACTTTATTCAGCTGACTTGCATTCAATTTACCTTTTTCTTAGTCAGCAGCTAACAGTTTGGCTTCTTTAGTACTTTTGGATGGTGCATCTTCCTCCGCACTGATAGAAAAATTAATATCAATGAGAAGCAAAGCAATAGAAACCATAATCAAAGATGAGAGTCATCACAGCGTACGAAATCGAATAAAATTCTGTGTTAAATTATTAACACAAACCATCATTCTCATCCATACCTGTTTCATAAGTAAGAATCATTATAATAGCATATCACGTACCTTCACTAAAATTGCTTCCTTCATTTCAGAAGCCAATAATAAAGAAGGGGGTCTTGTAATGCAGTACATCAACTCAGTAACTGATCTTGATGCAGCCTTCATGTTCGCACAACTCGACCTGGACAAGGATCTAATAAATAAATACCTGCCAACTATCACAAAGAACCACAAGCCCTTTACGAGAGGTGAAATTGAAGAATTCTCAATAACTATACTTCAAGAAAATGTGAAAACATGGCTCAGCTGGGTGAAAACATTTACCACGGTGGAAGTATCCAAGCTATTGAACCTGGTGACTTCTGTTCGTGGGATCTTTAACATCCGTGAAGAAGCCCTGGCACTGGAGTTGCCAGATAATTGGAATGCAACCTGGGAAGAATTATCTTTGCCCGTTACCAATTTCTGGACACAATTCTTCCAGCCTTTATTAACTGAACGTGGAAAAGGTAATTAAGAGATTTTAATTTAATTTAAAGACTGGATTCATATTTGAATGTTACACTATCCAGGAATAATGAACACCAAGTGGACAGAAGCATTAGCCAATCTTAAGACCAGCATCAAGGATCTACTGGGACGCATCATCCACGAGAAATACGACTTCCCCGAGCATGATCTTCGCTGGTTCGTCTGGAAAGATTCGCCAAATGATATTCCCCAGAAGTTATCCAAAAATGGCATTCCTGATAGTAAAAGATCCTTACTTATGAAGACAAAAGGATACTCGCCAAACGTCGTACGTCTCTGCGAAGATTTTGATAAGGATATATTCAACCTACTTCTGGACCTAGAGCAGTATCTCTACGAGACAGCTCATACCAGTATTAAGGATGACCTACTATCTATGAACATCTCCCTAGTCTCCAATAAATTTGCTGACAGATCAGTGCTTCAGGAGGAGCTTCAGAGTATCAGTACAGCAAAAATCGAGGAACTTACAAGTTTTGTACGCCAGGAATGCCTCCTGGACAAACCCAAGTTTGGACGTCGTGACACCAACGCCATCTTTATGGGAAGATTTCTTCAAGCACTCTGCACTCTCTGTCCCAATCTGAACAAGTGCTTCACGCTTTCAAAGGTAGCAGGACTGAGTATCACGAATGTCAAATGGCAGAGTATTTGTGATACCCTCAAGGAACAGAGTATCGTAGCTTGGTCTGCCTGGGCGGATTCGTACAAAATCAAGATCTGCGAACATCGTGACAATCTGTTGAAAAAGGAACCTGTCGATGGTCTGAGAATACATTCCATTATCTCAGAGTGGGAAAAAGTTACTATAGAGGAAGAAGCTGAAGAAGGCAAAAGAATGAAGTCAGAAATTTTCGTACCTTATCAGCCATCTGTACCTTTGCAAAAATTCCTCGCAGCAGTCAGCAAGGATCTGAATAATGTTATACCACACACTATACCCAAGTACGTACAATTCTATTGTATAAACTTTCGTTCTTATCTTATGGATGATATATAATCTTATATGTTTTAGGAAAGTTCTTACTGACATTGTTGATGCCATGGTAACAGGGCTTTTTGATTACTATGGAGAAATGTCGAAGAATACTAATTTAAGGCAGAAACAGGCATTTCAGGTCTTCTTTGATCTGAAGTATATCAGTCTCTTGATGGTTCCGCGTGAAAATAAGATATTGATTGAAAATTCTGTTGAAGTATCCGATCATGTATTGTCAAAGATTGATCCTTTTGATCTTGATGTCTTTTATCCCTTCATTCAAACAAATGTTAAAAGGAGCGTTCAACGGACATTGGTACGAAATTAATATAAATGTAGAGCAATTTATAAAATTTACATTATCTAATTCCTAATATTATTTGTATTGCAGCTTATTTTTGGAAGTCTCGTACCGCATTCAGAACAATTGCACTCTATATTGGGAGCACGAATGGAATATAGTTCAGAAGGTGGAAAATCTGTAACGGAACCTGCAGGAGTCTTGGCAGTTTGTACCGGAGCACCCTGGTTTCCATCATTGGCAGTGACAGCTCCAGCAAGAAATTTACCATTGGCCCCGGCGACAATACCAGATAAGAATCAGGTAATACAGAAGTAATATTCTTGTGAAATATTTAGGTTTCCCATAAAAGTGAAAATTAGGGCTGAGAATTTTTCTCAATACTCCCTGTATATTCATAGATACGTGATCGCAACTGGTATATTCGATTAATATGAATTTGGTAAGAAATGAAATGTTTTCAGTTGGCTGCTAGTTTAAAAAGAGAATAACTGCATGCATGACCATGTTTTCATATTTTAATGTATTCTATTGAAAATTAACTGTGAAATTGCCTTCGAGAGTGTTTAATGAGTGTTTATTTATTATATTTAGAACTAATAAGATTTCTTTGTCTAGCGTAAGAAGACTACAATTAAGAACCACAACAGAAATGATTCTACGGGAGCTACAATAAAATCTGGAGCAGCAGCATTCTTTGGAGCTATGGGAACTGATTGGTTTGGCACCAGTTAACCAGTGTAAAAGTATTTTATCACCTGTAAATAAAGAATTAATAATATGCAGATAGTCATTCGGTCCAAATAATCAATCTAGATTAATTTTGGTATTACTTATAATGACTAATAAGGTCCAGCAGGCTTATGGGACACTGTCTATAATGATATTTGCAGTCAGTCGTAGACTCAGCTTCAGATATTTCACAAGGTAGCCCTTCGTCTCTGGATGAAGATGGTCTGTAACAATATGTCATTACATAATGATTTAAAGAATGATTAATAGGTTGTAGAAGAACGAGTCTCACGTGAAAAGTATGTGAAGAAGATCGCCCACAAGGCCATTTCCAGTTATTTGGCTTTCGGCAACTTCACATATAGTTCTTAGTAGACAAATTCTTCCTGGAAGTCCAGCACTGAAAAGACAATTCAGTTAAAGAATCGAGAGAAAGATGAACATGTATTTTCTAATCAAGGAATTACCTTGCAAATTTGTTTTCCAAAATTGTATACACAAGGGTTCTGTCCAGACTTCTTTTTTCAAAATATTCACTGGAATTTTTCTTGTTTGGCAATGGATAATTTGCTTCAAAGTAAAATGAAAATGATACAGATTTGTCTGGTATGTCGACTGGAACACCAATGGCAAAGTATATCTGAAAAAAAATATTTATAAGAAATATTATATTTAAAAATAATAATATTTTTCTTTCACTCAGGTATCCATGACATGTAATTGAGAACTTTTTACTTTTTCGCTTGCCGTTTCATCAGTCTTCCAACAAACGGTAGCACCAGTGAGAACAATTGCAAATCTTGTTGTTTATCGACAATTTTAAAAGTCTAACAAGTAATTATATATTTATTAATTAATTTACCCCCATTCCGCTGCTTTCAGGAAATCCAAGTGATCGAATATGTCTGCTTAAATCCAGAGTTAAGTTTTTCACATTAGCAGCGTCATTAAGACGTGCCAATGTGATGCAAATAAAAATGTAAAAGAGGAAGTTGAGACGTCTCAGTTGTGCCATTATTGCAATTACTGTAGTTCAATTAAAATATAATTTTGCAGCGTCTTAGCACAATTTATTTAGTAATTTCACGTATATTACAGCCAACTACTTATTGTTCGTAATGCTGTTACTAAATGGCACTGCGGTCTCTCATCCCTACAATTTTTACCTTGCACTCCGAAGGCCAGAAGTTCGTTACACGACTAATTGTTCTAATGACAACTAATTAACAAGATGACTCCCTATTGACAACGTGTACCATGTCCTTTCGGGGTTACTGTACACGGAAACAGTCATTTTATCATTTTCTCAGTACAAATGAAGTTCTCGAACTTAAAGTTCTGTTTCACAGCAGGTACATAATTCAAAATTATGCCGCTCAGGAGGGCAGCACCTTACAAGTGCTACCACAATGTACGCAAGTGCCATGCGCATGCGCTGTTAGAATCCCCACTCTCAGCTAATTGTGCTCCGGTTCGTTCCTACTGCAGCTCATTGTTGCTTGCGACACGACAGGGAACGGGTCGACCGTAGTACGCTGAACAACTGGATACGAGTTCCATGCCTGAATGGTAGTGAGGTGATTGTAGCTGCAAAGGAAGATACGTTCAGTTGTGATATTGTATCACAGTTGAACCTCTTCATATTGTCTGTTCTACGCACAGTGCTTAACGTGGTCCGGGTTAGCTTCATTGTAGTAGTAGTAGGTTAACATCACTAGAAGTATCTCTCTAGGAAGTATTGCACTTGGTATTTGAACAGTTCGTAATTTGCCACGTTAGGTATTATGTAGAACAGGCATGCTGCTCCAACTCCTTGCAGTGCTGCTTATCGTGTCGTTCTAGTCCGCCCATTGTGCTGCTCTGGGTCTCTTATGACATCTCAGCATCACAGTAGGCGATCAAATTATAAGTGGTAGAGGAAGCCTAGAGTCATAATTGAATTTGGACCTGTGTAACAGTTTATTTTTCTTTTATTATAATTAGAGTTTATGTTTGAAGTATAAGTAAAATTAAAAATTAATTATGTCATTTCAACACCTTCATTTTGTCAATTAGAGTTTGATTTAGACTTGGTCGACACAGTAAGCAGTGTACTGTTCAAGCTAGTTCTGGTTTTCCATGTTGTTCTCTGCTGGGGTGCTGTTCCTGTTAGTGTTGCAAAGCGACAAGGTGTAACCAGGGGCACAGGGATCATCGCTTTTTCCAAACATGCTTTTAATCTCCAGTTCTTTTAGTTCTTTGCTCATTGCATCACCATGGCATCTCTCGTAACACTGGGCTACTCTGTATCTTCAATCCTGAGCAGCACCTAGTGTGGAATGCCATGCAGCATCTTGGAGATCTTGAGTTCCAGTTGCACTTGCAATGTTCCTATTCATACCGGATCTTGATCCTGAACCAGTTCTGCTTCTCATTGTACCAGTCACTGGATTACTCAGGCCCACATCCAAGTCCTGCAGATACAATGAGAGAGTTGAAGGGTAATTAAAACAATTGAATTCCCAACCTTGTACCACCTTTGACATAAAGTCAAAGTATAAGGTTGGGACTCCAGTGCTTTTTATACCACTTCAACGTCAACACTGTACCGTTCAGACCTACTACTTACTGTGAAGTAGAGTACTATGAACTCTGAACCTCACAGTGAGCTGACCTGAGTAACACAGTGAACAAGTACAGTGAGAGAGCCTGAACAAGAGCAGGAATGAGTCCAGGTATGACGGAACATCACTACCTACAACTGGAACTCAAATTCCACTGCTGCCCTGATTTTCACACTATACTGCTCAGTCTTGAGCATACTTACCAGCAAGCCCGCAGTGTCACGAGTGACATACAGTAATACCTTGCTTTACGCGACTCCAAATTAAAGAAAATTTGTTTTCAAACTAACGTCAGTCGTCTTTGTCGTCTATTCACGTTGATGTATTTTTATAGTGTTTTTTAAGATTACGAAAGTTCACACCTCATTGTCTGCCACGATCAATATTTTATTTGGTTGTCCCTTCAATTGATTTTATCGTTTATTAAAGGAAATTGCTACACAATCGTTCTGTTTTCAATTCTTGAATCAGTCCCCATCGCGTAAGACGAAGTATTACCGTACATACCTCTACCGTGTCTGAAGCGGCAATAGCGACACCGTGAACGGAACGGAGGAACACAGATGACTGGCACGAAGTGGGGAGCGCATGCGCACTGGCGCAACGTCCACGGCATTCTTATAAGTATTAGAAAAAGGGTAGTTTTAAAACATACATAAAAAGTTTTAGGTCTGAATATTCTCTATTTGTCTATTCAACAGTGACACAAAGTAACAAATAAATTTTTTCATACGTAACGCAGTGGATTGTTGAGCAAAATCTTCGAGAAGCTTTGAATGTTCTCTCAGAGATGGCGCTGTCTCCAGTTTGAAACGGCAATTCGTTGTACTACGCAATTATTACTTGTATACAACCGACAAGTTGCTACGGCAGTTCTTGAACGTACGTATCATT
>JARQSV010000547.1:8623-20729 GCA_030142285.1 Calameuta idolon | reverse complement strand
AATTCGTTGTACTACGCAATTATTACTTGTATACAACCGACAAGTTGCTACGGCAGTTCTTGAACGTACGTATCATTCGTACCTGAATGATATGACTACTTATTTAGTATATTTTTGGGAACAGAATAAAGGAATGAAACCAAAACAATGACAAGATTGAATTTCTTCATAACTGTATGTTACATTATCATATTAAACACAATATTATCAATCAATCAGCAATAATATAATAATTCATCGTAATTCATAATTGATAATAATAAAGGCTACCTACAAAGTACGAAATCGCTCGTAAACGATCACTCTCTCATACACACACACTTCCTATTTTTTTCTCTCATTCATTTCACTTTTATTCTTAATTTTGTCATTTACTTTCTCTCTCTCTTTCTTTTTTTTGTTCCACTCTCTTTTCTTTCTCATCTGGACTGTACAGGTTTTACAATATTACAAATATCCGCTTATGCATTAAGGTTTTAACACTAGTCGTTAGCTTTTTTTTTATTATTACAAGATAGAACTCGTTTACAAGGGCATCACGGACACGTAGGGACCGCCAATCCTGTTATCCTTTGAGACTTCAGAGTAATAAAAATAAGAAAATCGAAATTCATCACCTAACCGTATTTTACTGAATTCAAAAAAAAGAAAAGAGTGAACCATCATTTGTACAGCTTAGATGACAACTTCTCAAAGGATAAGGATTCGCGTGTATCTTCTCAAAGTTATAAAGGCACTGTACAGAGTAAACATACATAAAGTATAGCGCAGCGAGCGGTCCTGTTAATGTCATTAGTTTAAACAGTAAAACTTTGCCTGTTCAAAAATATCCATTCGTCATAATCATAAATGATCGACATCGTTACTTTTTTTTTTCTTTCCAGTATCTCCCACGTCCTTTCTTTTACTCACGTCGTTTCTTTAAAAACGCCTATATACGCATTAAAATAGTGAGTCGCGCTTTCCATTTGCTTTGCTACATGAAAAAAAAAAAAGAAACCCCGACTGACTTTCGGTTCCTCCGACGCCATTTTCTATGTTGCTTATATAATTCCTTCACATGTAAAATAAAAACTGCTCGACCAAGAGTTACAACGAGACAGAGAGGAAACTCAGCCGGGAATTATACGTAAGGGAAAGACGCTCTTCCTTAATAAAGGTGGGACTCGTGTATCCGTGTATCACAATTTGGCAGTGAACGTTACTCACGTCTAAAATACAGCACATAAGTTTCATTACATTGTTTTAGCGTTGCATCCATTGTTTCTGTTCTCTATTTCTCTCCCTCTCTCTCACTCTCTCGATATCCTCGTTCGTTCCTTCGTTTCCCTTAAGGGCTAAGCGTGAAAACGTCGGTACTACTCGGCCTGACAGTTACAATAGAAAAACGCTCGTGCTTCGTTGGCGGTATTTTTGAAAATATGTTTTTCTCTTTCTCTCTAATCGAATTTCTATTTCACGCTTCGCATACGGGGTACACGTGTACTTAAAATCGACAATCTCGTATTCGTGGCTATGCCAGTTAAACGGTTAAAAATACATATTTAGCTTTTTAAGGTTCTTTTCAATTGTGAGAAATGTCCTATGAGAGGTTCTTGTGCACCGTCTAGAGAAAATATCTGTGCATCGCGATAGCTAGTACTTTTTCGTTTTCTCTTCTAGAGTGATGAGGTGGCTTGTGTTTTGTGTATCTAATGGTACTTAATAATTATCATTAATCTTATCAATTACTGTTACTATTATTGCGTCGGGCAAGGACGCCTATGAATTTTAATCCACAATATTCTTATTAGTCGCACGTTAATTTCTCTCTCGCGCGCACTTAATTATCGTAGTGGTATCACGACGGGCGTATCAAAATACAGAATTTTTCATTGAAAGGGTAACGCGATAAAAATTTCACGAGGACGCGTATCCGTTTCTTTTTTTTTTCTTACAAATATTGTAGCTTCGTGTCAAACGGAAGAGAAATTTACATTGATTTTCTCGATAGAAAAAAAAAGCACACTGATGACACAAGATCGTTCTGGATAGACAATGACACGTATTCCAGAGTACAAATTGGAGACAAGTTTGCGTAATTAGAATCCATTTAATTCACATAAAGGATAAAGAAAGTACACGACAACGAGAAATCGCGAACTAATTCAGAGACAAATTAACGAGACCGGTAAGCGGAAATTTTCTTAAAAAAAAAAAAAAAGAAACATTCACCTATTTTCATAACGAAACTTCTAAGTTGAATCAGTGAATCGGCTGGTTCGCACGCATTTTTCTCTATGACAGAGAGAGAGAGAGAGCGAGAGAGAAAGAGAAAAGAAAAGAAAAAAAAATAACAACAGCATTATAAAAGAATTTTGACAGCATCGCTCGTAGAGCATCTCTAATCATTTTCACATTTCATCTTTACGCTAAATGAACCGCTAATTAATTAATTGCGAACGAACCGCTTCGCCTTCTCAATTAATTAAAAATTACCTAATCAAAGCTCTCAAGCTTTTTAATTAACTTCCACGTGTCCTACATTCATTTATTGTTTATATTAAATATATTCGTGTATGTATATATAATTATATATATATATATATATATATATAATTTATTAATCGAAGTTGTCAAATCAGTTCCGGAATAATTGACAGGGCCACTGGACGTCAAAGTACATTGGCATTTCCGTCCATAAGACACTCTGCCAAATATCGTGTGTTGAGATCATATTTGCGTGCGTCGATTAAAAAAGTATTTATGAATTACACGGTCTTCGTGGTTATCCGAATAACTTCTGTAACGAGTTTACAATTGTTTT
The DNA here is from genome assembly GCA_030142285.1 of Calameuta idolon. Classification (NCBI taxonomy): domain Eukaryota; kingdom Metazoa; phylum Arthropoda; class Insecta; order Hymenoptera; family Cephidae; genus Calameuta; species Calameuta idolon. Next base: position 17,923 of record JARQSV010000547.1, on the reverse strand, counting down.
ATCTTCTTCGCTCGTAATCAACGTAATCAGGTATCTTCTTTTATCGGGTACAGAATGATCAGGATAAACCACAGAGACTGGTCACATACGGTGATTGCAAATTACATTATGTAGAAATATATAGTGTGTGCATGTTTTCTTATCAGTTACATTTAGAGGGTGGGACGTGGGGGGGGCATTATTTCTCTCACTCTATATAATTTATGCATGTAGGTATAAAAGAGATAGATGACTCGTCGTAGAAGAGAGAAAGAGAAAAAAAGATTCAAAAGAAAGTTTAACAGGTATTCATAACCTTAAGGCCTCCTTCTAGCCAGGGCGTCTAATTCTGTTTATTGTTTTTTTTTTGGCTTTTCGTCATTCTTTTCTTCTCTCTCTCTCTCTCTCTCTTTCTGTGATTCGTTAACGTCCGAATTTTGCAAAAAGATAAAGGACGAATTTTCCTTCACTAATTTAGTCCCTTCCAAGTTTGTATATTTTTTTGTTTGTTTCTTTTTTCACATCGGCTTTGTCACTTCAATCAATCACGATTCCCAATTTGTTCTTTTAATTCTACTTCTAGCTGACTTCCGAACTACAGACGTTTCATTTTTTCTTTCTTTGAGTTATAATATCGGCGAAGACATTTGCTTTTACGTTTTATCGTTTTTTTTTGTTTTGCACAGTCGCGGTGCTTGCCTAAGGTTGTAAAAATCTAGACGCGTCCCTACAATGTCATACACAATTGTTCTTAATTGGTATTAATTGATTGCCCTTATTCTCCCTTCACAAATTTAATAACAAAAATCGGTCAGCCTACGTCCGCGGATTTTATATACAGAATATTGAGGTATCCCAATCGCGGGGTGTTCGGATAAATCACCACGCGAATAATTATTTATTTATAAGATTTGCCTTTCTTCATTTATAAATATCGTCAACCGTCCACACGCGCCGTTACTAACAAATGTACAATCTCTAGTTAATCCTTTTGTCCCATCCCGTTGAGCAGCTGTTGCAATTTAATCGCGACAAAGTCGCTAACCGCGCATTTTTTTCTTTTAATTATATTAATTTAAAAATTATCTATTAACGCGCTCCGATTTAATTACAACGTGTTTCTACAGCTTTCCATTGACATTCCTATACTTTACTTGCAACGCGTTTGGCAGTGAAGGTTCCTCGCGATTAACTGTCCAGGGATTAAGTGAACTCCGTTACCCAAGGACGAGAAAAATGAACTGAGAGATAGAAATTGACTGTACAAGAATTTCCAGATATATATAAAAAAAAAAGAAAAAAAAAAGAGAAAAATATTTTTATCTCACCGATCCTTTTTCTAGAGTGAATTAAACTAATATACCCTTTGTACAAATGTGCTAACTACGCTTCTCTGGACAATAGTGTGGAATTCTATGGTGACTTCACGAGATTTAGTATGCAAGTTTGCCGGCCGACTGATGCTCGTTAACTGACTGACTGGCTGATGTGATAAGGGTCACTTCAAGTGACAATGAGAAATTGCACATGCGCAGACAGGCAGATCAAAAGGAGAATCGCCAGTCTTGATGATCGCCTACCGTTTCGAATTTTCGTTTATAGAAAATTACGAGCTCCGCCAGGAACACTCCAGGAGAATATAGTCTCTTGCATTAGATCCTAGAGATTTCACTAAGGCACCCTTGACCAGACACTCTTTTAAGGGGAGGCAAACTTCATCGTAACGTTCCCAGATAGTCCAGATATCGGTGCTGCATGTAACCTCAAGAGGACTGACTCGTCTGAGCTGTCAAGGACGTGGCACTTAGGGATGGATGCAGAGTGAAACCGTCGTAGACGTCCATCAGGTCGCGCATCCTGTACTCCTCGAGGCAAACGAAACCCTCTAGGGATGGTGCCTGCTTCCTAGCACAGTCCATACAATGGACCACGTGTCTCTTCTCTTGTTCCCGTATGAATAATATATTAAAGACTTCAATCTGTAAGTAAAATTTTTATGTCGACTCGTTAAATCATCCACGGGGATAGGATCGGTTAGATCGGTTAGATCAGATAGTCAATCAATAGAAAACTTACCTCGCACTGACCGCAATAATGAGAGGCTTCGTTTTTACCTCTACCATGGAACCTTACCTCTACCCCTTTACTCTTGACGAACTCCAGGATTAAACAGCACTGCCTCATAGTTCTTAACAGACAGTTCTTTATCAGCTCGAATAACCTGGGGTCCGAAACTTTTATGTTCCTGGCAAGATTCCACGAGAGATGAACCATCGGTACGATAGATTTAAAGGATTGTAATTTGTTCCATTCGTAACGCTCGATCGCTAGTTGATATTGGCGGGCGGTGAGGGGACCGACGTTCCAGGCGATGTTGTTGCACCAGCCTACTGCCTGTACCCAATGAACGCAGCCTGCATGGAAAAGGACGCATGAGAAACTCGTGCGAAATAATGCAACTGTCAGTTAATAGAGAAAAACTTACCGGCATTCACCCAGACTAGATCACCGGGTCTCTGAAGAAACCTATAGACGGGAATGTTCTCTTCGTACAGATCTTCCAAGGATGGCCACCAACTGCCATGTAGATAGTTAATGTTATTGCGCTCGCACAAAGCGCATATTACACCCCAATACGCATCCGGTACGGCAAACCACTCGCAATCCCCGGGACCGATGTTAATGTTAATGGAGCAGAAGTTATTGTTCTCCTGATGGCCAGGAGTTCGGCTACCAGGAACCTGAAGGATGAACATTTAAATTAGATAAAAGGAAGAATGCAAGTGATGAGACTGTAGACCTTGAATTACCTTCATATAAAGTTGGACGGTATTCATTCCCAGTATAACGTGGCCCACGTGACTCAACATATTTCCAGCGGAAACGACCCTGGCGAAGGCCGGTAATTTCATTAATTCCTGAAGCTGCGACCGCCACTTCCTCTCGTCGGAGAGATCGACGTTAGTACCGAAACGCAACATCTTTGAACCCGGTCTTCCCATCAAACCAAAACTATTTTTCTTTCTCCGCACGACACCCGTGCTGTCCTTTGAGTCCGAATCCGACAGATTCGCTGTATGGACACCCTGAGACTTTTCTCGTTCCTCTTTAAGGCTTTCTTGAAAACTAGATGCCTGGTACTGAGCGTACTTGGCGATGGTCGTGTGACTTCTATGACTTATGCATCCCCAGACTTTACGACCCATCATGGGATCCCAGTTCTCATCACTGGTTTGCTGCATCTGAGTGCGAACTTCGATACCGTGGTCAGGATTGGCTTCGACGAGGGTCTTCGTCGAGAAGAGACCCAAGTCCAGCTTGAGCGCCGCCGCCATACCCCTTATCACCGCTATAGGATGCTTCAGGCAAAATTCCTGTAGCTGTGGACTAAAAGCGTCCTTCTTGTTCTCCAGGTAGACACTAGGTGTAGGTGGTAGTAATTGTTCCTTCGTCAATCTTTGATTTGGTGGATCCGGTGGGGCTGGAGGCGGTGATCGGTCGCTCAGTATGGAACAATTTGGCACTCCCTTGAGACCCTGTCCCTTGCAATTCTCAATAATGCTCTTCGAGTCCATCTCGATACTGAGCTCCTGTTCTGGTTGGGACTCGCAGAGACTCTCGAGCTTGAGCACAGGTTCGACACGTAAAACTGAATCGGTTTTATTCGTACTCGAGGTGGCCTCGCACTTGACGGTCTCCACTGGAACCGCAGGCTTGAGGTCCACCTTCTTCTGCGAGGCAGACTCCGTCTTATTAGCCGTCGACGGTATCGACTGCGTATCGTCTATCTTCTCCACTTTGACCTCCTTAATCTTATCACTGCTATCCTCAAGGTTAGACGGTGAGAAGGGACCAGAGCTCAGGGTGCCGTTGTTCATGATAGCCGACGACTCGTCCTTAACGTCCAAGTCCTCCGAGCCAAAATGCTTAAGCAGATCCTCCGCAAGAGACGTCGCGATATCCTTCTGCGAAAGGAGTGCCTGCAATTCCTGATCCGTGACACCCAGATCCTTATTTCCTGATGATCCTTCAGGATAGCTATTCGTCGTGGAGGATATCTGTGTATATCCTTGAGCTCCGTATTGATTCGACTGATACTGATTATATTGAGATCCTGGTTGTCTTTGAGGATAATTTGGATCCGCAGCTGATTTGTACGGCATTCCTGGTGATTGCTGAGTATTCCCAGTTGCTGCAGCATTGTAGCCAACATTGGAATCCGCAAATCCAGTTTGCAGAGCTACGGTGCCCCCTTGCTGTAAGATAAGATGAGTAAATAGATTTTTTTTTTTAATACCATAGGAATCACAGAATCCATTGAAGAAAAAGGACAACTAACCGGTTGCTGAGGAATTCCATAATTTTTTATAACACTCGGTTGTCCGGGTTGCGAATGCGCATAACCCGTGGGATAACCAGGCTGCCCAGGCCTAAGACCCCTCTGCGCCGCCTGCTGTTGCTGTAACCTAATTTGTTGCTGATGTTGTTGCATCGATCTGTACTGATGTTGCAATTGAGCTAACAAGCCCTGTTGCTGTGGCGTCAGACTACCATGATTCTGTTGTAAAAATTGCAACATTTGTAACTGTTGCGGCGACAGATAGAACGGCGGTGGCCTTTGCTGTTGTTGCGCACCAGGGGATATGGGTTCCTCTCCCGGCTGTTGTTCATGAACAAAAAACAAAGTAAAGCGTGTGATTAACCTCAACAATGAAACTCAACGATAATACTCGAATACTAACTGAAGGAAGACAGACTTACCTTGAATCTCTTTGTGTTTAAATTTTGACCCTGTCCTTGCGGATAAGGAGGTGGTGGACCAGCAGGTGCAGCAGTATACTTATATCCTGGTCCACCGGGAGGTTGTTGCTGTTGTTGCTGTCTACTGGACATCTCTGCACTGATAGGCAGATTCCAGGCCTCCTCTATAGACGGCAACTGCCGCCTCCTTAATTGAACAACAGATTTTGATTTAGTCACGTTAACTGGGCGTTATCGCTGATAAGAAATTCCCCACTATACAAAAGGAATTCATATTCTCAATTCAAAACACAATAAACATATATATATTTGCAAGAATAATAAGACTTTCTCTCTCTCTCTCTCTCACTCTATTTCTCTCTCTTCACTTACTTCGTAGCTATAGAAGGCATCGGTGCTTGGCTTAGATGGCTCTGAAGAAAATTAATTCGCTGCTGAAGAGATGGGTTCATCGGTGCGTTTCCACCCGACTTGGCACCACCCAGACCGGTCAGCGACCCCGTACAACTAGGTGTGTTGTTGTTGCCCCTGAGAACAAAAAGATGAACGACCCGGCCGCATGAGAATTTAATTACACGATCGGAAAACCAGGTGAGCTTTTATAAGACTCAAAGGATAACCTGGTTTGTGACTTACGCAAAGGTCACTTTATGAAGACCATGATGCCATAGGTAGATAGAACATTACTATGGATCATAAAAGGGATACAAATTATTCTTAACTCACGTATCATATTCTTATCCAGGACACGTCCAACGATGCTGAGTTGCTTAAGAGATCCTTAGAGATCCTTCTTTTAATAGTAAATAAGTTGATCAATTTACCTGGATGCGTTGACGTAACAGGCAAGGGCATCCTTCGGCTGGCTCACGCTCTCGTACAAGATTCCAAGATTGGTCCAGGCGGCAGAATGTGATTTATCCAATTGTACGGCACATATGTAAGCTTGGAGTGCGTCCATAGGCTGATTTTGTTGTTGATACAGTACACCTATGCTGCACCAGGTATCGGCGTTGCCTTCTGATTTTTCCACAGAGTTTCTGCAAACACGTAATCCAATTAATGAAAAGTTTCTACTTCTTTTTTTTTAATTAAACTTACAATAATTTTTTTTTAATTTTCTCTCACCTATAGGCAATGAAGGCATCGTGAACCTTTCCGGATGCTGCTAAACAGCGTCCCAATAAATACAGACTCTGTCCACTCTTTGGCTCAGCTTCGATGGACTTTTGCAAACAGTGTATGGCTATGACTTGTTTCTGCTGTCTCGTTACACCCAAATCAGCATAGTCAACAACATGGTACATCCATCCTGTATCGGAGAAACAGAAAGCAAAGACAAGGCCATCAAAAAAATATACTGATTAGTTTTGTTGTAACAATAATTCTTGAAAACTTAAATCACAACTGGTACATACATTTCTGGCTTAACTGAGAGAAAATATTACGTGTCTCGTAGGATAAGAGTACTGGCCAATTCTGAGAGTGAGTTCTGAAACTATCAAGAGGCTCAGGAAACGTGTTGCACCCTAATAGACGAGTGTCGAACTGAATAGATTTTTGCAGGTATGCCCTTACGGTTGCCACTTTCACCCCACTCCTTGGGACCACTGTCTCGAATTACAACCCCTATAAACATAGGCGTAGAAATGCCAACGTCCTCCGTGAATCTTCATCGGCCATCCGAAGGCCAGGAAATATTTTTGAAGCGAATAATAAAAATGTTCAGCATGGCAACTAGTCAACGAGATCATAACTTTCTCGAGGAAAATAAAAAAAAATTGGAAAATGTGGAAAATAAATGAATTTTATAGATATTGGCCTCAGAGCTGGAGAGAGAGGTGCTCCCTTTGTACTGACTACACCTGATGAAGGTCCTGGTTATTGTCGACCCGGACAGGGTTCAGTAGTTCAGAACCGATGCTGCAGACCATGTTGAGCCATAGTGATTCAGGAACACCTGGCCCAGTTGCCGGGGCCTTAGTGAGCCAGGCCAACGGCAAGCACGTCAAATACGTAGGAGAAAGTCCCACTTGGAGAAGATTCAAGGCTTGTAGAAGAAAAAGGAAATGGCCGTCCTGTAAAGCCAGCTAGGAAGGTTCAAAGGACTGTGAACGGGACTGTAGTATCCCCTTGTACATTCTTGAACAAGAACCCCAGTGAAATTTGTATTTTATCTGTGTCTACGTAGAGAATATTAAAAGGAGGCCGGCTTCTATGTTGAAAGTCTATTCCTAAAATACTCTTCATAGTCTTCAGGATCCCTTGTACTCCTGGCTGCTTCACCGAATGGAGCTCGTTCGTCCACCCCTCTTCCGCTTTATTTTCTAGACTTGGGACTAGCGTCGTCGACTTATCTCAGAATTTTCCTCAGAACAGATCAGCAGTCTCTGGATGAACGGTTAACAAACAGGGACTCATATATTCTACCCTCATCCTGTTCCTACGTCTCTGAACAGCAACACAATTGATGCTGACGACAACAAAAGGCACACGAGAGAGAGAGAGAGGAAAAAACTCCCTCGAACAATGAATACATTGAAAGAACCATCAAAAGGGAAGCTAAAAAATCTAGTAAAAGATACAATATCTAAAGAAAAAATTTAAATCCCATTAAAGGAATAATTTTTTAAGAAAACCATTAACAGGTACTAAAACTGACTGATGATTTGCAAAAAAATTCGTGAAAACACTTTATCCGTCAGAAATTGATCCCCGGCTGATCAGAGTCCCACCCTAGGCCCAATAAACATGGCGTGAATAACTGCATAAAAGCGGAGGTCATTGGCGCTCGACACAAGGGTAGCTTTTAAGGACGCAACAGAGTGGTGTACCATCTGCCGGCTACTAATACAAGTAAAGAACACAGTGGCGGTGGCAACGGTGTCAGCGTTTGGCAGTGTAGTGATGGTGATGGCGACGGTGATGGTAGCGATGGTTCCCACAATCTCGTTGGTCATATCCTCCGGCCCTTTTCCATACACATTCAATCCAAGCACAACCACAAACCTTTACATCCACAGTGACGTTATAAGTTTAGTATTGCGTATACATACATGCATTACCAAGACACTGACAGGGAGCCTGGTCCCATCCGGAGCCACCCCCGACCCAGAATAAATCAATACACGTGTCTGCTACTTGGTGTACCAACCGAACTTCAAGCCTAGCGTGAAAGCCATTGCGAAACCTTCACAAACTGGATAGACTCTTCAAAGTCGAAAAAGAAAAGTAGAATGGCAGAAAATATTGGGGGGAGGGAGAAGGGGGTTAACGATAATTCGAATTAGCTAGGAACATTTGTGAATTCTCGTTTCGCCGTAACTTCCTACGAGATAAAGTAGATTTCTTTCCGTCGGTAAGTTACCGACTGCGTTCTAACGAACGTCGTGAAAAAACATGGTGGACGCCAGGACACGGCTGAACCAGACGAGGTCTTCGTTTGACAATAATTAGAGGCAAGCGTTGTATAACTTCCAATGATAATTCAATGTATGATTAACGTACTTTGCTCTTGGCAAATGAGGAATTAGTTTCCTACTCACCTAACTGTCTGCAGATGTCCGCCTTTAGATGAGACGGTAAGGACTTCTCCTTCAGTAGAGACTCGTAATGGTCCTTTGCCAAACGATACTTTCCTTGGACCTCGTATAGATGAGCTACGTGAAACTTGACTGTAAGAAAAAAATTCAAAAGACACTGAATGAGAAATCACGTGGAATCAAACGGAAGACTATTAGGTACGAGGGAGGCCATTTTATGCTGTGCGGATTAGATTTCAGAGTGAAGACTATGGGAAGCTTTATTTACCGGATAAAAAGGTATGGCCGAGAATTTTTAAGATTTCAGGCAATACATTATAATTTCTTGCACAGTAACTGCTGTGTTTCCTAATTAATGAACAATGATATTATGTGTATCAGAAGTAAAATAGAGACATGTATTGCTGAGAGGGTCCAATGGTGACTGAAGAATTTGTTCAGTGTGCATGATCTTTTATTTCAACGGGAACCAGTATGACTCGTGATCTTCCTAGTACAGCAATCTGAATGGACCAGTGGATCAAAATGGGACTTAATCATCCAGTAGTGATATCATCCACTTGCCGGATATGCACGAAGAAACATTATATTTTAGGCCAGCTACGAAAATCAGGGAAGTCCCATATTTCTCATTAACCATAACCATAAGCTTTTACGTATAGTCACAAATTTTAGGCTGATTTAGGACTGAGAGCTTTTGGAGAATATAGAGAAAATCTTGAGCCCTGTACTTTCTGAGACACAAAAGGAGCTTTCACACATATGGTGAGAAAATGGCTGCGGTATTCTTTGTGCAGAAGGTCAAGTTCAGGGAATGGAGAAAAAAAAAAGAAATCCAGATGCTGTTGCCATTCCAGCTGAATGGAGGTATCGACCACTTGGTTAAACAATACACAAGAGAATGGATGGAAGGCCTCTTTGACGTGATATCCGGCTTAACAGTGTATGAAATTCACGAGTCTGCACTTCCGGTTACTGAGCACTTAAGGAAATAAAAAAATGCATATCAGCCACGTAA
>JARQSV010000545.1:54623-75807 GCA_030142285.1 Calameuta idolon | reverse complement strand
AGTACAACAATATTTTAAGGTAGTTCGTCTAGCATCACAGAAATTTCATCCACTTCGATTCGTCTGCCAGCTGAGATATCTCGAAAAAAAATATTGCTATTTTAACAAGAGAAGTACATCTGTATAGTGCATTTTTAGCTACTTTCATTCCGTTTATCCCGCACACCAAACGGTAAATAGTTTTGAAAATTTGACCGTTAAGCACCTGCCAAGAACATACGAGAAAATTCAAATCCGTACCTCGGAAGTGGTCGAATGATGGCCCCACCTTAACTCATAATCGGAGGGTATTCGATATATGCCTACAAATGCAGGGAAATCCATGTAAACAAAAATCAAATAGCTTTTGTACTAAACTTTTTTTTATCGACAATGAATTGGTTTAGAGCATTTAGGATGGAAATTTTCAAATGAACATACGGTATACAGGATGTTCGGTATGAAACACACTGGAGTAGTAGCGTTGCATTCCTTGTTCAGCTCTAAGGAACTTTATTTCGTTAATTCGGTACACGAGGCCATTAATGTCATGAATATCATAGTGCAAATATTTAACAGCAAGTATTTCATAATACTTGCGATTTTATAATAAATCACTACTGATATTCAAAATGAACACCATTTACACTTAAACGTGCTGCTGCACGTTTCAGCAATCTTGCTCGAACATTCATGAACATTCATCCTTCATTGACTGTGGCGAAGCTTGCCGACAGTCGGGCCACTAAATGTTCCGCATGTTCCTATTTGTGCCGGTAAATGAGTTCCTAAAGTACCATTGTCAGTGTAATATAGTATAATAAAATATTTACTATTTCCGAAAAACTTTCATAGCAGGCACTGTATGTAATTGTTACCGATTGGTATGTCGAGATCCGAACTCGGGCATGTGTATAAATAGAGCACAATCGATAGTTTTCAGAACTACCAAAAATGTATTACGTTGGTTCAACTCTTATCAGATTAAAGGAATATATATTACGTCGAATAATATATCTCGATAAAGGGTTACACACTCAAAAACTCATTACCAGTGTTGCATGTATGGTTGTGTCGTATGCGGATAAACAGGTACAATACGATATTCGTATTGTAATATTGGCCTCGTATGACGAGGCCTGGCGGGATTCCTCTCATTGTCAGGTACTACATTGGATTTGCACTTCGATGCTGCATCTAAACGTGTTTTCATTGGTCAGATGATTGCAACTTTAAGGGTGATTATCTCAAAATTTTGATATGTGAAATCAAAAACGCAAGAACATGTATTACTCAGAATTTGACAATAAATGCAACAGAACTACTCCAGTGCGTTTTGTATCGAATACTCTGTATATAATTCATATACAACTATTTCACATGAAAAAGCATTACATACTTATACATTGAGCGTATCTTGTACACTAAACTTGTTATTATTGCGACATGAGCAGCCATTTAAATGTACCAATGTTGCAATTCCATCAAAACATGTATTGTTCATGAAAATAGGTTTTAATGTAATTCCTATTTTTATTACTATATGTATACATATATCCGAAACAATATAATCTATTGTTCCTTTTTATGAAGTATATACATATCCATGATCCAATCAAGACAAAATATCAGCATCCCGAAATAACTATAATCGGGCCGCGACATCAGTTCTGTTTTAAGGGGCCACCTCATCTTTACAAACCGCAAAGTGAATCAATTCCCCTCAAAGTGGAACTGACGTCTCGGCCCGATTATAATAGTACTAATAGATATAGTAGAAACTTTAATGTCGTCGACCTGTAAAAAAAAACACATCGAACTAGTGGACCGATTATAGAATAATTACTGTGTATAGTGTTAATATGGATTGACACCAGTACCGTTTTATTATGCGATAAACCAAATTGAGTGAAAATTTAGAAAACTTTACTTTATAACATACCAGTTTGTGATATCAACACGACATATTGTTTAACATTAGCGAACATACATCGTTTACTAATACTGTGATTGGTCTGGACCATATGTACATGTCACTTTTGGTGCCTAAGCGGTGTTAAATTTAATATCTCATTTGTTTACAGCGTATATGAGAGTGAAAATCCTTTGAATCTGAATACATTTCTGAGAGATTTCATAACCTCGATGTATTAATATGGATTCATGGAGATTTCCAATGGATATTCAAATCTTACGAGTTCTCTACATTCGTCATGTAAGAAATCAAAAGAAACGTGTTCTTGGACTCAATGATTTTAATACGGTTCTAATGATTTCATAGCTTTCTGAATTTAAATTTAAATCAAATTATTAAAATTCAATTCTTAAATAAGATTATTTGAATATCATATTTAACTATTTAAACCTGATAATTAACATACAAGGGAATCTGTTTATAACGACATGCAAGGGACAGAGAAATGATGTTGTATTTAATGGATGACCTAATAAGCAAAATGAAAATATGTACTGATGTATTTATATATATTCAAACCAAACATAAGGCTGCAGGCATAATACAATATGTGGTCGATTATTATACGCGGAGACGTAATAACTGAATTCCACTTTATTGGGTTCTTAGATAATTTGTATCAACAAATCTTATCATTGTCTATCTCTTTTTGTATGCGTGAGGGCGAGAGAGCGACAGACGGAAAGAAAAGGGGAGGGGGAGGACGAGAGAATCTGTTTATCTTGCGCAGCCTTCGTTGGTTCTTTCGTGGTCTCGTATAATCACGACTGGCATAGATGTTTTGCAACTCCTTCCTATTCCGTTAACTTTTTTGCGGTTTCGCCTAAAGTAGTTTAGGTTTCTCGTATTCCTCTTAATTCTCCTATACTCGTTATCTCTCCCTTTTCTCGTCTTGATGTTCCTAATTAACTATCCAGGTTGTTTGGCGCGCAAAATAATAATCATAGAATATGCGCGAGCGAGAAACGTAACCATTCCTTATAGCTCTGAAGCGTCTAATTTGATCTGATCGACTAAGAAGTAGCACATGTTCGTAGGGAGATTCCGATTGTTGCAACAAACGATTAGAAACGTATTATTATAACACTATAAAGTGAAAGACAAAAATTTGTGTTCAAAACGAACGCGGAAATAAAATTAACTGTAAATTTGTATCTTAATTTTTTTTTATTAACACACATGTAATGGTACGTTACACTTAGGCTAATATAAACGAATATATGATATTACACGTATTTAAACCTAAGCATATACTACGGATATTTGAATTAAAAAATTGTCCTAGAAATTTATAGTTCATTTTACTTCACTCTTCTTCTTATACAAATACTTTTGTCCCCCACTGTATTTAAAATAGCTCTAGTCGAAAATCTAGCATCAGTTTAATTGTAAGTCTCTACAAACCTCCTCCATTCCTTTGTTCTTTGGAGTTGCGCACTGAAACGCAACACCAGTTTTAACCTACGACCTGCTACAGGCAAACTTTGAAAGACCGAAAATGGGTCTCACAATTCTACCTTGAAAATAGGATCTCGAGGTTCAAAATCAAATTTGTTAATACAAGGTGTCCGTCAGCCTTGCCCAATGTAAGACCCCACTGACCAATGCGCAGAGAAATAGCTAGAACATCAATGGGACCTCGAATTTCATAATTGAATTCTTTTTACTAATGTACGGTTTCCTATGAATAAATAGCACGTCACTCAACATATTAAGGATAAAAAATGAAAGGCAATAAGACCAAGTGACTTTAGACATCTGATGTGAGAGGGCAGCACAGCTTAGTTATTGCCCATCAGTGGGCAAATTCTACAAAGATTTATCAGTCAAGTCAAAGTTAATCAGATTACGTGGCCAAGTGATTTTGATTAAATCTGATAAGACCAAAACGAAGTAGATTAGTTGTTATATAATAATTGTTCCTGAATACGGTGGGTAGTTACTTACAAATATTGAAAAATTGTATTTTCAATGTGTGTGAAGCTAATATTAAAGGCAGAGAATCATCAATATAATTATTATGAAAGGCATAATTCGGATCGTATCATATTTGTGTCCAATATGAATATTAGGATTCAACTCGTGTTGATTTGTAGCTGGTGTTGAAATATTATAAATTATACATTTTTACCATACGTACTTTGGGGACAAAGGCTCGCAAGGCTCTGGTACTCAAATTTATGTAATTTGTTGACCTAATTTATCTCGCGAGTACCGTATGCACAACTCTTAACCCCCCTCAGAGCATCCACGAAGAGGAAATTATACTTCGGTAACAAGGTGATGATTTTTATGAAAAATGAATGGAGCATTAGCTAATCCCATCCAGTTAGACGCCCTGCTAATTACAAATAAATCCTTCGTTTGCTATTTTCAACATGAAAAATTCGATACATCATAACTATGCGATTGAATAAATGCGGAAAATTCATGAAGACGATTCATTCGCGAGAGGCTTCGTTAAAGTTGAATAAGTAATTAAACAAATGAACAGTAACGCTTACACTATCATTATCCAAATATTTTAGTCATATGAATTATAGAGATAATTATTTGTATTATTAAGTCAGTATACGCAGAATTTGACTGAATTTCAGTCTTGACAAGGACACTTAGCCTTTTGCAAAATTTACAATATATATAAGGAGTAGAATCCTTATCAAAGACCGGCAGAGTTTAGGGAACTAGAATCAATATGATACGATACGAACCCATCGAATCGTACACTACTATCGAGTCACGAGCTGATATTCTGGCGGTACGTGCGTTATTGCCACGTAACGATTCGATTCTCCTGCCGGTTGGCTTCGTTACCCGTTAAAACTTATCAGGTAGACGATGCGGCACTGCAAAACTTCAGTAGTACCGACGTTATTACTTGCGGAAGCCATAATACCTTCGATTGTCGGTAGACGTGCTGCGATACTTCGGAACAGCTCATTTGATTTCAAGTACGAAATGCTCTTTTCAATTTATCTGGGCATTTTGATAGCAGCCATGGGAGAATAAGGTCTGATTGTATAAATATTTAAACACCCGAGCTCTAATTTAACAGACGCTTGAAGCTGCTATGTATAGTAACTTCGAACACAAAAACGGCAGATGTATGTACACGTCTGATAACGACATTTTTGACCTGCATATCAGTAATTAGATACCAGGTGTACAGGTATGTGTTACGCATGGCATCGATTAGCACTCTCGAAACAGAATGACAGCCGATAGTCAATGGAACTGCAGACTCAGCACGTTACCCAGTGCATTGCCCGTGTCACCTACCCAGCTGTTTAGTTGATTGCACTCCTAAGGTCCTAACCATACCTAAGAGCATCAGCAAAAAATCACTGTATAAGCAGTCAAAGTCATGATACTGATGCTCAGAAAATCGTTTAGCTTCACGCGCAAAAGACCGGACTGCGCATTGTCACTCGTGGCTTTAACCGTTAGAGTATTAGATCCAGTGTAATATTCGTAATCTGGCTTAGGTACGGATTAGTTATTACATACCCTAGGGAACAAGCTGGATCGGTGACCGGGCTAAATTGAGCTGCATAGACTAGTCTTTTCCACATTTTAGTAACGCCTATGCTAGATAATTTTCATTTCTACAACATATCTAATCGCCTTAAGCTCACATGCAGTCACGTAATGTAATTTAATATCACGACCTATATCCCGAATTTCTCATAACTCAAACACTGCAAACAACGGTTTATTTAAACTTACTGATTTATTTGTAATAATATAACGCAAAAATCAAATTTCCTCGCGTATTATTTTTCTATTACCCATCCATAAGAATTTCAGGGAATATCTCTCCATGTTGGAATAGCAAGGCGTGTTTCAACACCTTAAACGTGCAGCGAACCCACCATTCAATGCATTCTTACCGCTCGGAATTCACTCAATTTTATTCACGTTACCACTGGTCGTTTCTTTTCTTTTGGTTACTTCTAAATTTTCATTATCAAATTTAAAGACCTCGCTAGCCACTACGGCCTACGTAACAGAATTGGTGACAGCAGTGGGATCCCCTCCGAACTAGTATTAACTCAAGCTGAAATACCAACACCCATTCTTATCCAACTTCGAAAACCGACTAAGGAAATTGCACTTCGGGACACTTTCCATATTGTTATTTTTGAAGTAACCTATCCTTTCTAAGCTTGACTAAGGAAGTTGGACTTCGGATCAACTTCCCCATTGTCATCTTAGAAATCCTATCAATTCGAAGAACCTTAATCAAGTTGGTACCACGAACGAGTTCAGTCACATACCACTGAAACGTTACATTACAAACTACTGTTTTCTTTGTCTTCAATAACATTCTCGTAATTAAAGAAAATATATATTTTGAAATATCGTGCGCTTTAAAATATATCATACCCCATATTGAAGTAATGTAGAATAATTTAAACCAGTTACTGAAAGAACGTAAAAATGCGAAATACTCGTTTCTTCGAAATTATGTGGCTGCCATACTCGTAACTAACAGGTACTGGTGTCTCGATTTTTCTATGAAAGTTCGTAATCATACAGTATGAGTTAATAAGTATCTGCCGTAAGCCATCTTGTTGTCAAAGTACTCAATGTAGCTTTCATACGAGTCCTCCTCTTTGACTGTGACAGGTGCCTATAAAACATGTACCCATCTCAGTTGAGACGAAATGATTCGCATGGAGAATTTTAGGTTTTTTTGCGTAAGCATTTTCTTTGTCCTAGCAGCTATTATAAGAATGATTTTTATGCACTTTATTATCACAGAAAGACAAAAATAATTATTGGAATTAATGAATTATAGTAAACTATTTGCAAAAAGATTTCAGTGTTCTGGTTATGCTTCCATCAACAGCATAAATTATTCATTGTATTACGAAGCGGAATGATCCAGGAACTGTTAGATCAAAAGTAAAAATCTCATTGCTCAAAGTATTTTATTTTTATTTTATTTGTTCATTTTAATTCTTCTTCTTCAGGCAACTGGACATTCGGAAGTTAAGAAGGCAATTCAACAATCTTCAACAATCACCAGCTAGATAGACAGCAATAGTTATCAATTTGTCACCAAGTGAGAAAAAAAAAGATATTCAAAAAATGTGTAGACTTTAAAAGACTCTAACATACTCTAAACATATGCAAACATATAGCAACATACGCAAACTGCTGATCTGGGTCGAATAATATAATATATTTAAGTCCCATGTTAATCTCAATATGTCATTTATAAATTTTATAAACGTGATATTACAAATTGAACTTACGTCGCTACAGTTGAGACATCGCGTGTACTGCACTTTTTTGCATTTGATAATATTTTAATTCCATCACAATATGTTGAAAATATAAGGATCTTATAAAATCATATAAAATGTCTATATCTGTATAGCCCCCACGAAAGAGAAAATAACAAATAACAAATAAACTGATCAATAACATAGTCGCATACGATAAAGGCAGACTGTTATGTCAATGTCTCACAAAGAAAAGGAGCAAGAAAAAACTATAATGTTTCAAGGCCGCGCGTAATATATGAGATATAACGAACAGGAAATAGTGGAGTCGACCAATTATATTAACATCTCATCAAAAACTAACGATCCATCGACCCATCGTATTAACTGTATAAAAGAGTATTGATGATGATCTTATATTTTATGCCATATTCTTTACATTATATACGAAATTTTAAATTTGGTCTATTTAGCATATGAAGTGACGAACGCGAAAATTCGTATAATTGGCAACAAAGATTTGAATTTTTAATACAGGCTGCATTAAAATAGACTATTGACAAAATTTGAGAAGTTAATATTTAACTATACATAGCGCTAGGTAGTATACCGATTTCCCCAATCACTTGATCCACACACGAAATCCCGGACAAGGATTATACATATATGGACGAACTCCGAATGCCTGAACCTTTCCTTAACCTCAACTCGGACCCATCATTCGTTCAATTCTGAAACCTTATCGATCCAATACTGAAAGTAACTAAATATAGTTCTTTAGAAGATCGCGGCTCTCGGAGATACAATCTTAATGTGGGCTTTGATGTTACCGTGTGCCGATTGTAACGGGTATCTACTGGGAATAATAAGGTTGCAACGATAAACAGAAGCTACAGTTATATCAGAAATTCTTGTTTAACATTGTATGCATGAAAAGTAAAAAAAGGCAGATAAGGTCTCATCAAAAATTTCTAATACGATTAAAAAATTTTTCGATAAATTTGAGAATAAAAAAGAAAATTGTCAATTTAGAATGATGTTAAATTTGAGACAAATGCAAATCCACATAAATAAACTGAATACAGTAGAACAAGAAAGTGAAGTAGGGAAGAAATTATTGCGAAAAAATTGAGGACTTTTATATGAAATTGCATAAAAATATTTAAACGATTTTATCATAATAATTGTATAACTTTTTGAGAAAAAAAACAAAACTCACAAAGATATTCCAAAGAAGAAAGGCGGATGCCCATAGTTAACTCGGTTTTAACTAGAACCGTTTATCTCTTGCATATTTTTTGACGTTAATAAACTCTAAAAAAATGTATATTCAATAGAGACGGAAAATTATTGTGAAAGCTGATCTCGTAAATATCAAGAATATATCAAATCACTTTCGTCCTGCAATTATAGTCTCGATATACGACAAATTGAAAAAACTTGGATTTTCAACTAATCCAATGCGCCAAAAATTCTATCGCATACTGATACTTTTAATTATTAAAATGGACAATATATGCAATAGCAGCTGGATGCTCTACTCGGAACCGATCGAAGAAGAACAATAAGAATAAAAAAATAGCCGAAATTCACCGAAGGAATGAAATTGACTATACTTCTAATCTAAAATAGCCACTCGGGATTAATGGTTGAAAATTACGTGATACAATCGATCGTCAGAAACCACGATTGGTATTTCGATGCTGCATTTGAACATTGAAATTTAGAAATCCCCCCCCCCCCCTCCCCAAGTCAAAAAATAAGTACTATTTCGATCCTCATGGATCTGATTTCATTCTCCTCAGACTGATCTGGGTCTGGTCGTTCAGTAAATAAGTCCTGATAATTCTGATCTTGTTCGTTTGACCCGTATCTAGATCCCTTTCTTGGGTATTCCGAGTTGAAACAGAATTTATAAGACCTGTTCTCGTACTGTCTTGAAGGGGAAAAAAAAAGAGAGTAGAAACACAACTTATTTTTTGACTCGAATCTTTACGGTAATGATCTTAAAACTGAGATTGAACATGGAAGTGATCGAAATGATTAGTAACAATGATGATACGGTTCAGAAACTTCCTGTCATTTGTCCACAGTTTCCGAGCCTCCGAAAAGATTTATGCCGAAGCATTGCACAGTAGACTGTAGCATGGAAGTAGCATTGACACGGCATACTACCGCGTCTTCCTTGGTGCAGTTTGAGTGGTGATGCATGGCGTAAATTCTCCAACGTCGCTCCCCTTACTTCTACAGAATGTACAGCTGGATGTTTCCAGATGAAGACAGAAGCTATTCGCGTTTCTCAAACGATATATCTTGTTGGTCCGGTCTTCCATAATACGATACGGGAGTCTACCCACTAGATGAATGGATGTGACATTTTTATATTGCAAGGTGTCCATGTTCGTACGTAATACAAAAATATATATGGAACTAACCTACTATTTGGCAATGTAGAAAGTAGTCAAGGAGTGTTGGATTTGCCATACGAGAGACTTTATACAATGAACGGAATTGGGTAACATCAGCTTAACGACAATGAAAATAAAATATAAATTTTTAATTTACGTGCGTGGTAACGTCACAACAATAGGTATACCTGATATATTTTAAGTTCTATTGAAATTAACTAATTTTGGTAAATTTATGTTTTAATAATAATTTAAAAATAAACTCAAAAAACTGTAAGTCGAATATTTATGAAAATATGTTCCTGAAATATGTTGCTTAAATCATAAGGACGATGCACAAGAAAATGTAACGCTGACGAAAAATACTATAGAACATATCGTTATATGGGCAATTCTGAAAGAGAGACGGGCTTTTTACACGCAGTAGAAAGAAACAGTCGAAACGAAGCAAGAATCCCGGCTATCCACGGATTGTTTATTTCACGAGCGTGAGATGTGTGTATTTATTTGGCAGCGGGTACGTGGTGCGTTTCCCAAAGGCTTGCCATTACTTATATGCCCTGGCGAACTCTGTGGCTTTCTCTCATTCTTTCTTCGCTTCCCTTACTTTCTTTATTCCTACCGCACCTCCTGGCGCACTCTACCGAACGACGAGACAAGCCAAATATTGTTAGAAATTATGTTTGGTGCTTGAATAAATTTTATAGTCAGGAAGTTTATGCCTCGCGTACATCGTGGTTTTTTAGCCGTTGTGACTTGTTCTTCTTATTTCCCTTACTACCTTGCACTCTCATTCCTTTGGCTGGTCGTTCTATTGAGACCCGATTCTCACTCTCCCCCGTCTTCCCACACCGCTCTGGTCAACTCTTAATAAATCAAACGATTACCCTCCACTTTAATACTTGGCTACTCGAATTTCGGCAATTTATTCCAGCATTCTTTACAATGGATACCTTATCGAGCGAGTGGACGTGTTATATGCATGTGTACCTATTCCTCGGAATCTGAATGCATGCAGGATGCATATTCCAGAGTATTTTTATTATTTATTATTGCCGTAACACTAAGTAGTACTGATTTCTATCCCTTTTTTTATACTTATAGAATATAGGATAATTTTTCGAATAACCGATGTTCAGTTACAGTAACATGGAATAGTTTCGTTAGTCTATGAATTATTGACATATCGATTATATAATCGATATAATTCTTTTCTCCGATGCTAAATCAACAGGAAATTATGTTGAATGCCTCTTCGTATTATTCACGCCTGTACAAGATTTTCGATTATCAAACGAACTTTCTACATTCCAACACAGAAAGCAAATAAAAACGTTCCTCCGATATCTCATACCTGGAGGATTATTACATATCCCACCGAGACACACCGTAGGATGCAGCTTGTTTCACCGATCCTGTTCGACAGATAGGTCGAATAAAGTCAGCTTCACTATCAGGGCTGTACATTTTATACGGGTACTGGGAACAACGAACGAACAACCTTAAACCAGAAGAACCAGAACGATCACGCCCTTTCTATGTAGGCGTTACCGAAAAGTCACTTGGGTCTTCGCGGGATGTGTATATGGGCTACGTGATTGCTTTTTACGTATTCCTAAATGTGGCTAGTGACTTCTGGACTATTGTATTCCTGAAGTTCCCTCAGTTCAATAGAGGCACTCTATAGGCAAAATCGCACCATCTGCAACTACGTGATATTGAGACGTCACGTGACTTTTATTTGCGCAGAGTAAGTGACGAAACCAATAGGTTATTTCAGTGCAAATTTTAATTTTAATATAAAAACAAGTAATTATGCATAATAGCTGTGGTGAAATCGTTCATGGGTAATAAAAAATAATACTGAAGATGTCTATTTCAATGAATTGTTCGAAAAATTAGATGAACCATTCTTGACGCTATTTTGTTGAGCTGACAGATTCTAAAGAATATCCTCGGTAAAATTTAAAGTAACAGAAATACCTGATGCCGACAAAAAAACTGCGGGTAAATTTATTTGCTTGAGAGTCGAAGACAATTTACGCGATACCGTCGATACTACCGTGCATCTTAGAGATTCAATAGTACATTATTTCATTGTTGATGGTGTTTAACCACTTTACTGTGCATGACGCATATACGCGCCGAAAAAAGTCGTGCCAACTATGTAGTGCGCGACTATTTTTCTTAAAAGTGAAAACCTTCACAAGTTTTTGAAGTCGCTAAATTCGAATATGACATCAGAATTTTGAAATTCTGATACTATATTTGCATTCAACGATCTCGGAAACCTTAATACTAAAATCAATTGAAGAAACTTTTTTTTGCACACTGGTGGCACAGAAATTTCATTTTCTCCACAGAGCGAAGTGATTAATCTATTTCAATTGTTGCATTGTTCACTCTGTTGGATTTGCGATCATTTATTGTCAAGCCGATGATCAGATCTTATTAACGGAAATTATTAAATAATACTTCCGCGGCCCTTGACATTGCCTCGATTTCAACTTTAAAACGCTTTCGAGTAAATGTAATGTCTATTAGAGTCGTTTCTAAGATATTTGATCCCATTGGCAGGTATTATTAGTTGGCTCCTGTATGTCTCTACCCCTTGTACTTGGCGCGAGGCTCGACCGAGTCTCTTGGTACGAATGAGAATTTCCGTTTGAGATTTTAACCTATACATATATTTTGCCAATGATCGCGTGATAAATTCAAATATTCTTGGGCTTCGGTCCAGTAAATTCTGGCAAAACATTAGTGATCCTGGTACTTCCTTTGTCTAAGCAAGATTCCTTTCGTACATCAAACGCAAGGCTCCGCTAAAGCGAAAAATATTTTCATTAATAAACTTCAAGTAATTTCGGTAGTTATTTAATTTATCATGAAACTAGAAAAACGGTCTATGTCCTTATAGTTAATTTCTATACCACTCGTAAAATATTCACAGGATTTCTTTTCAAAGACGTACAATTTTTTATTAAGCAATTAATTCTTCATAAAAGCAAGCTCGCTTGAGATTTCCTTCAATTTGAACTCTTAAATGCTGCATGAAAATTCTTATTCTTCGAATGGGGGGAGAAAAGTTTATCGTGGGGCGTACACATGCATTGAAATGGGCAGATTGATGTTTAGTGCGACCTTCGACCGACGGCAACGCTACACATTATTATTCCATTGCGTGATACTGCCATTGGTTGGAGAGTGCACTATTATTATAGAACTCTCACTGATTGCCCTTAGTTTCGTTTTGGTACACCTTTTTGCGTTCACATCATTAAGGGGTTAAATATACACTTGAATGTGAAATTATATACGCATCAGCAAACATTTTGAAACACGTAAAAAAAATTCAATCAAAACTGAGCCAAATGGATCGATTTGAATCACTCGACTGAGTACTCGTCACTTGTGATTACATTTCTCTTCATACTGTATACGTTTAATCGTTAATTAAGATCGTTTAGAAAATAACTACTTAATCGATAGTTTATTAATTGTATAGTTCTTTGAAACTTTGAAAAAATTGAAATTCAATTGAATGGATAATTAGAACTTGTATTTACTATTGCTGTCAGATCATTATAAATGATAATACAAGTAAATATAAGTTCTTATTTTTGTTATTTTTGTGTTTTGTAGTTCAATCTCAATTTCATTATTCCTGTGTAGAAATTTTTATTTAAGGGAAATATAATAAGGAATAACCTGTTATTTGTAGATTCCAGCTCTCGCCTGGTTTCTTTTTTTGTTTGGTGTATTCTGTACCACAAAATGTGCCATGAAAGTATGTTAAGATGCCTCGGCTACTGCGCCGATGCACGCTATTTTCTATAGAATTTGCATTATAATATGACTGTTACTCTTGTTATTATTAATTATAGTAGTCCGACGGAAAATTCCTGAATAGTATTAGTTCCAAGTACCTTATAACCATAGCGATCTCGTGCAATGAACGAGTCAGGTAAGAGAGGCTCTTTTACTCGCTTGGAAACTCGTGAAGAGGAATCGCGATAAGGGGTCCAGGATCCATTATGCTCCAGTATCAGAGCCGTATCGATTCATCGCGACTCATCAACGCACGACCTCTTCTGGCCTCTGGATCAGCCAACGGTCCCGCCTCCTTTCATGTGGCTTCATTCTATCGACCGGCTATTAAATCCACGAGGCAGGATCAAAATTTGGTCTCTTATTGAGAGAAGACCCAGAAGATCTCCTTGTATTATTCGTTGCCTTCTTTTTTTTTGTTTTCAGTGAAGATATTTCTGCTCCTAATAATAGAACAAACCCTCAGTCTCATTGTAGCGGCGAGATACATATGAGATGCTGAATAATAATCACACCATAAAAATCAAACTTGACATTGTAAAATCTACCTCGTAAGAAAATTTCCAAGTGAGTAAAAACATTAAATAAATAAAATAATTTAACCTGGTTCATACGAATGAAGAAAAAGGGTTTAGAGGAATTCAAGTAGAAGCGTTATAACGTGTCATAGTTGACGGAACACAAATTCAGAGTGAAAGAATTCGGTAGTCTTCCCCCAATTTGGGAATTATGATCCTGTTAGGAATTGATCATACTGAAGAATAACACAAAAGCTGACACAAGAATAGTTTTGAAAATTGAATTGTGAACTGAAGCATAAAAATGTCAAAAAGTGTTAAAAAAAAAAAACTGAAAAACTCAGTACTCGACTTGTGTGCAAAATAGCAGTAGAATTTAAAGAACAATCAATTTTAAGGTACATAGTTGTGATGGTGACGAGATTATGCATATTACTCATTTTCTGAACAACACGATAGAGATAGCTATTTTTTAAAATAAATGAAGTTAAGATAAATTGGTTATCAAATATGGAAATTAAAAATGCCTATTCTTTTAAAGTGAAGCGATGAAAATAGACAGTTTTAAAACTAATATGTATAAGGTTTCTTATATAAATGTAACTGATACTGAAGAATGCCATCGATTTTGATTCGTCTAGCCTGGCTGCCTATGCAAAAGAGTTTATAATATAAAATTATCCAATCTAATTTTGATAAATTTCTAATAAAATTAGTTTGATTTCAAGAGATATTAATAGTTAAAACTAACTTCTTGATATAGGGTGTTTTCGGATGACAACTATCTATTTTTTTACTTGTATTTGCTGTTTATTTTACGTATCTGCCTTTCGCTCGATTTGTGGAGTAGAACAAGGTACTGCGTTAATAAGGACCCAATTCACGGTCGCCCACTACCGGTTTACGAGGGTTCTTTTTAATGGAGGAATAATGTTTGCGCGGACACGATCGCGAACGAGTAAACCAGCCATAAGAAACTAATAGAAAAAAAAATCAAATATAACTATTGAAAGATTTAGAATCCATGCCTATAGATACTTCTACATTCTTTTAATGAGCTTAACGAAAATAGAATAGTGTACATGGTGTAATTAATAACAAAAGCATTAGTTCTAAGAATTACTACATTTCGAATAATTCTATTTTTTTGCCACATTTCCATATTATTATTTCGTTTTTGTGCAATCGTGGATGACGTCAGGATTAGACATAAATAATCCGAGCGTAAAGTTATCAAAGTTACAGTATTCGTATTTTGTTCTTTTGCAATTTCTTATAGCAATATTTTTTCATGAAGTGATATACGAGTATGATTAATAAGAAATTATATTATAGAAGACGTAAAAAAATTCAGATTGAAAAAGAGTCAAGAACACAGTACCAGTAAATAAATTTCGAAGAACAAGAAAACGGCGAGTCCCTGAAAAAACATTTCATGTTGCATTAAGGGGTCACATACCTTTCTCGACACCAAAAAGTGGTCAATGTTTATCGAGTGATTAAAGAAAAATTATTGGACCGATTGGTTAAATATTTTTTGTATTTCAAAGGTACATGTTCAGACAATCAAAAAAGTAACATGGAAATAAAAATATTGAAAAAATGTGTTATCTGCAGCCATTGGCGTGGAACGTGTTTTTTTCCGCAAGCCCAAACAACGGTGGACATGATTTAGCTCCTCCAAGTTATCGGAAACAATAATATATTATTTTAAGACACTTTTTGGGATTATAGTTTTCGGCTCACAGGAAGGATTTTGAAAAAAAAAGAAATTGCGGCAATGATAACAATTTAAAAAGAAGGGTTGTGATTTTTACAAAAAAATCTTATATTTCTTATGGTTATTAAGAAATGGTACAATTGGTCCAAAAAGGCTCCCGTGAGCCGATAACGAATCCAATTAAGATTATGCATACCAAATATGAAGTCAATGGGATGAACGGTGAGGCAGTTATCATGCCCACTGTCTTGAAAAATGCGGTTTCGAGAAAAACGCGTTTAAAGTTTTGGAAAGATTCTAAAGTTAAATAAAATGAAGATTTTTTAAGTTACACTTTATCGGCAATGCCTGCACCATAAAGTTGACCTTTTTTCGCAATTTACTGCTAATGTAAAAATACTGTTAGGGTGCTGTAAATCTGATCTGCGGAGCGGCATGACTTATTTCGCTCCAAAGGCTCTAATTTCTAGAATAATTCGAATTTTAAGTTCATTCTGGGCTTAAAATATTTCTAAGACATATACCATTGAAAATATATGAAAAAAAAAATCGATTTTTTGAAACCGAGAAAGATATGTGACCCCTTAACAAGTACTTTCTGAGACACTAAGTCTTCGGACCTTCTATTTCTTTTGAGCCTTTAACTTGCCTGGCTTAACTGCTTTAAGGGATTCGCTATCATCGGGCAACTACGTCCAGGAGCATTTGAAGAACGTATTCCAAAATGAGTGCAACTTGCAACATAAATCTACCCTCGCGCGTTCTACAAAGTTTTTAGAAATATTTATTACACGAAAGGGAACAGCCTTTCGTATTATTGCCGACTTTGTCTGCATATTATTTTAAATTATTCTCGTCTTTCACGAGGAAACTTCGTCGCAGTAACTAAAGCACGTATGGATAAGATATATTTAGAATAAACACAGCGCGCATGAAATGTAAAGATCGCTATGAGATTTGTTGTCGTCTAGTTTTTATATTTTCTATCAAATTTATGGTTTCTTTTTTAATTTTAAAAACATTATGTAGACCTTCGTGTCGTAAACTTTTAATTACGCTCTATTAGAATTTGTTTAATACAGCGTCATTAATGTATCATTACGGAATTATTGTCGCGAGAGGTTGAATTTCATTAGAAATTTTTTGAACCACTTGAATTTAAATACGGCACAACTTCAAATATATTATATGAATTTGTATTAGTGCGTACATACGTCATCATTAATATTTAAAATTTCGTGTATTGGGGAGTACTTTGTAATCACATTACTAACATTTACTTTATGTAATTCTGGCAATATTGAACATTTTGGAATTCTTTTTGCGGATTTAGATTTCACGTTATATTTACTTGTTTAATATATTTTATTGTATTCTAATTTACCCAGCCATTTTTGTGTACTTATGCCGTTTTTCTTTTCCTAGATAGAATTTGCTTCTAGAAGGCAACAACTGCTTTCCCAGTTGTTTCTTACTATCCAAGCTAAGCAAAAGAACGAAAACTCATTATTTCTGATTAAAGCTTTTGCAATTCTTCTTTTGAAATTGGTGCTATTTGCAAGAGGAAATGTATCTTAACCCCTAACATAGTAACGGATAATCCTTTTGGAATTGTTATTTGCGTTAACGATAAACAGGAATAAACTGGAATCTTTTTCATCCAGCTGAAAGGTAGGCTTATAGTATTTACTATAGCTATAGCCTATGGTTATATAGCTGATATGGATATATTTTCACTTGTTCTACCGAATGTAATAGAGATCGAAGCTTGTTACATATAAAAAGGCCTTCGGTAGTTAATCGAACATTATGTTGTACAGATTTGAAACAAAGAACCGCCAATTAACACTGATCGATTGGTTTTAGCCTGAGGTAGAGCAGGACCATACAGCTAAACGTTCCATGAGCGATACGATGCTAACCGAGCGATGCATCCTCTGCAGAACATAGCATGCGGCAAACAACTCGCTGATCGATTAGAATAAAAACTGGTCGGAATACTGAAAGGCAAGAGAATGTAGGATCCAAGTATTTTTAATTTTCGTCTGTCCAAACGATCATTCACACTATGTTATCAGTACAAAAATGAACCAGAATATGGAAAATAAATAAAATAGAAAGAAGACTCTAGCTGTAAAAAAATATTATAATACGATGTAAACGAGGCAAGACACCCCGAATTACCAAAAAAATATAAGTAAAGCGTAAACCCACCAAACAGGATCCAAGGAGCTAGTAAATGCGTAGGCCATCACCCACAATAGGAATTCCACAGTGAACCTTCAGCCTTCTCCTTCTTTTCAAGCCCAATTACCAAGAAGTTTTCACTTAAGAAACTCGCGACTTTCGCGTAAAAACCTTCATCACGATTCAGTGGGCTATCGGCGCCGAGATCAGTGTAATACTGGGGATCATAACTCAGGCTCCTCGGATGTCAATTAGCCTCGGGTCCGCACGGTAGATTCTACTCACGGTAGCAGTAAGGCTCCGTGGAAAGACCTCAATCCAGTCTACATCTTCTATATGTATCTACATTCTTCTTATCGAGTACGTCTTAGTAGTTTTGTACTTGCTTGCTTACTTTCTTTACTCCGTTCCTTGCTATATAACACATATGTACGTCTTAAAGAGATTGATGGGCATAGTCAAAATGAGGATACGCGGCTCAAATTTTCACAGAATGTTTATCGACATTAATTATTCCATCATGCAAAACTGCAAATAAATTAATATAAATATTTTGAAATTCTTGGTATAACTATTTAAATGGTGATTAATCGACAGCAAATCAATCAATTGAAATAAAACATGAATTTCGATAGGTTTTTACTGAAAACTTTACTTTTACGTGTTACAAAATTTCTTTCTACACAATTGACAATGGTTTTCAACACCCATATATAAGCACAGACGTTTTCCTATCACCGTTCAAGGAGCTCATCAACTTCCTTAAAGCTGACTTATATCCCGTTTGATAGCTATTAGTATTGTCCCACCTTGAGGTCGAGTCAAAGTGCATTGGAGGGTAGAGAGAAGGAGTAACTACTAGGAGTAAATATTAGGATTCGAGCCCAATGTTCTACCACAATGCTGCTGTTACTGCTGTTGCTGTCCGTTACTGTTGCGGTTGGAATTGAATGTCAAAAGAATGAGGACTCGAGGAAGCACTACACTACACTAGGAATGCTCTAACAAAGCAAGCCGTAATTGCATGCATTCGAAAACGACCCATCGATCCTTCTGAAACTTTATGACCAACAAAAATTCAAGAAAGGGTTCAAGTAAAATTGTATAACTTTTAGTTATTAATCCTATGAGTCTAACCGAAATATTTATGCATATTGGTCACCGATAAAAGAGGTATAATGATCATTAGAGAAGTTTTGAAGATTCAATTTATTTATCTGATTTACTGGGCTTTTTGGGTTGAAAATTTGTATTTTGTACCAAATGAATCAGAGGATGCATTAAATCGAAAATTGTATGTGATTTTAATTAACTTATTTACCTGTTAAGGAGAAAAGACAAGTTAACTCGTCATCCAAAAACTTCCATCAGTATGGGTATTAGGCGTAATACAGAGTTTCTTCGCTTAGAAAATTTCCCGTTTAACAGATCAAACGCAAATAAAAATTATCATCTTTTTGATAAAAAATCAAGATAAGTTATATCTTCGAGTAATTTTGGATAGTCACGAGAAAAGTGATGCTATTGGAGTAGTAGAGATATAACGTTCAAAATAAATTATATAAAAAAAAATATTTGATTCTTAACGAGTTTAAATTTCATGCATATATTATCCAGGATGAAAAACAACTATAAGCACTGAGTGAGGATACTGATAAAAGGTTTAGAAGAAACAATACGAATGTCTCTGTATTATTAACAGTGATAACTTATCCCCAATAATTTACATAGTCCCAATAATTGTTTACAGTGATAACTGATAACTAATCAAGTTATCACTCTAACGGATCTTACAACGTTCATTTAATGAAGTATCTCGGTTGAATTCCGATTCTAATCGAAAGATCCTTGCAGCGACTCCATAAACATTTAATATCCCCAAGCACTAAGTCGTCAGGAGTAGTGCTCGGTCGCAACATAATATTATGCAGGACATGGACATCATGTAGTAACGCAACGAATTATACTCTTCGAGACAAAAGTTGATCTAATCATTGTCAAGTATGTAAATAGAGAGATATTTTCTTAGTTATATGGATAAACCTGTGATTCACTATTCATTTAACTTTTTTAATTAAAATTCGCAAATTCTGGAATTTTTTTATGCAGTAGTGAATGATGGATCTATTAGTGTGACACTGTTGCCATTGCACGGAAATATCGTCGTACGAAATTATGAAATTGGTAAGATTCTCCAACATTGAAACTATAACAAAATATATATATGTATATATGTATTGTATGTTTGTAAAAAGACAACTACGATGGACGTCGAAATGGCTGAAACCATTTCCAGGAAATTTTTTGTTGCATGAGTTGAGCCTGCGACGTTATAATAAGAAAAAGTCACCTATTATTAATATACAAGAAGGAAGTATTTCGGCAGTAGTAGAGTATAGTTTATAATCCCACAAAGTTTTGAGAAGTCAATTAACCATCTTGCGAATCACGTAACATCCATAAATGACACGAGGCAGATATCAAACGAGCAGAAACGTAGTGTCAAGGGCGTGAGCTTCAGGGGTCGACGTAGGGGCTTCATTATTACTGGGGACTTCTCCTTCCTTGGTTGATACGTCTTTGGCTATAACCTGTGTTAATTTGATGCCCCTCTGTACGTACAGACATATAATGAGTTACATGTTACCTTGGGGGCTACTCATAATTTACAACATTTGTCTAGTTTGTTACGGTCCTGAATGAACTGAACATTATAATATCTTGTTTTAGAAATAAACATTTCATTTATAGTGTTGATATACAGCAGTTTCTTAAGCTCGCCTATTAACCGGTTTATATGTGTTGTAACAAAAGAGAAAAAAATATATATAATTTTTCTCAAAGATAAAAAAGGTAAAAAGGTACTTCAAGATACGGCACGATCTTTCGCGTATGTTTGACTCGATACCCTGTCCGAATTCCTCGGGACTACGCAATAAGAAACAAACTAGACTTGGAGAAATGGCGGATGGGCGCCAGACGCATCATTACGTCACGATAGATAAAGGAACTCCCCGGAAAATATGAAAGGACGTCCGACTGGCAGGAACGGAACGAAAAGGTATGGTAGAGGGGCTGGGTCGACGCTGATGTT
The DNA here is from genome assembly GCA_030142285.1 of Calameuta idolon. Lineage (NCBI taxonomy): Eukaryota > Metazoa > Arthropoda > Insecta > Hymenoptera > Cephidae > Calameuta > Calameuta idolon. The sequence goes on along the minus strand of JARQSV010000545.1, from coordinate 54,867 downwards.
AATTAAGGGAGAGATGTAGGAAGAGATAGAAGAAAATCAGATTGAGAACCCATGAATTTCAGTAACAGAAAACATAACACATTGACCCTTTTATTTTGGGACTTTCAATAAAATTCTATTAACAATTTAGCAATTTTGAAAAACAATATGAATAAAATGCGAGACGAAGTCCATTACGGGGCACGTGAAATAAAGTAAACGCAAAACCTAAAGTTAACAATATTGGGAATCGAAAATATTAGTT
>JARQSV010000545.1:34770-45676 GCA_030142285.1 Calameuta idolon | reverse complement strand
TTTCTGAGATTTTCATGCCACCTTGTTCAGAATGTGCCAAAACGTCGAGAAAACACATTTGGAGAAAATGTCCGTGTTTTAGCTACAGCCCCTGAATTTTGCAGGCATGTGCAGCTTTATAATCCCTTCATTGAATATAATTTTCGATATTATTCAAGCTGTGGTTCGAATTCTATGTCGAATTCAAATTTCCAAAAAACAGGGCGTTATCACTCTAGCGATAGCAAATTTTGTGATACTAGTCTAAATAATTCTTAACTAAGAGATTTGTATCCAAGGTTGGTTGGTATTGCATTTGGGCTGAATCCATCGAGAAGTTTTAATTTTATGATATTTGGAATTTTTCAAAAAATTAAATTTACCAGTATAACTCTCGTCAACTTTGACCGATTTAGCTCCAACTTTCCAAAAGTATAGAAAATCATTCAGCCATGATATGTGTCAAATTTGGCACTCACGTTAAACAAGCCGCAAACTTGCAATTTATTTCCTCCGAATCGTAGGTAGTGTACGAAGAATCTATATGAGGAAGTCAAGGACTTAAATTTTGCAATTTGCTTCCTCTGAACCGTCGGTAGTAAACGAAGATTCATCTATGAGGAAGCCAACTAGCGACTTCATACACTATCTACGATTCGGAGGAAGCAAATTGCAAGTTTCAACTTGCGGCTTGTTTTTTTATTTATCTATTTTTCTCCCAATTCACGACCCTACCGCATAAGAGCCGGCTAAAGGTAACTTCTGGGGACAGCTTCTCTGTACCTGGTGCCCAAAATTTGGTATATCGTTTTCTCTCGTTTTTAATTAATTTTCTACAGGGTACCATTATTTGTCAAAAACTTCCAGGACAAGCGTCTTTAGAGAATGTAATGGACCGTAAGAGAATTCAATCCCGTCAAACGTCTGTGTCAAATTGGTAAATGTTCTGGCAATGCTGAGGCACAATGATTGAGCTCGTGCTTATGAAACGCACGATCCAATGGCAGAAGTCAACAATTATAAGTCAACAAGCATAAGCATAAACTTTTTCGATATAATATAAAATATTTTATTGTATTACTTTAGTATAATTATTGAAAAAACTATTGGCTATCAAACGACTATCAAATGATTGGAATAAGAAAAAGTCTAATAAATAAAAGTTAGCCGGCCAACTTCATACAGGTCCTCTCTAATGGTTTGGATTTGTTTTTGAAGTTGGTACTACCTACGTATGATTCATTGTGGAGAAAATGGCTGCTGCCTCGGCGTTGTCTGCCATATTGGAATTATTACAGCAGTCTTGAGACAAAGAATATGCTAATTGGCCTTCGTTATCTATCTGCTATCTATCGAGCTGTACAGCATCGACGGCGATTTTTTTCCTTGTTCTTCTATTTAACGTATCATTGTAGCTATTATTTATTGTATGCACTGACATTTGACTCTCGTTTATTTTATCATTTGAACATTTCTTTGTGTCGGTGGCCGAGGCCATCTTTGATTCTTCAGTGTTTTCGATAGTACTTATAATATCTATTTCTTAATCAATGGTCTTTTGCTAGTTAAAAGATAATTACCTGTAACGATTATTCGTATTGCGCTTTTTTGCACAAATTTTTTGCTATCTGTTTGCCATTTTTGTATACGCGCGGTTTATTCTTAGGCAAGTCCCTGCGACTGCACTTAGCCCACCTGGCTATTCACATATTAAAATATATATTATTTGATTCTTCATTTTAAGTTAAAAGAGAAAATAATCACGGCACCACTGTATAAATTTATATGATTGCGACTGAAATGATAAAAAGAAAAAAGACTTCTAATCAGGAAATCCCCGACAGGTTATTTTGGGTATAAATACCTTATGTATTCATGCAATCACTACGGTAGAGTGTAAAAATACCATTAACTCAATATACGTATAAGAACAGTATGCAAAATAGGCACGTAGCTACTGTTAATTATATAATTATTGGATACAATAATTGTATATGTATATTCAAATAGACTGTATTTATGTTAATTCAACAAAAAGCATTAATCATACAAAGGACAATAATGATTGATTGCAGTTGATTTGTACTTATTTTGAATGATTACGAAATTTAGTAAAAATTACCACAATGACGATTGGAATGACGTAATTGTCTGGCGGCAACTGAACTTAGTTTCGGTTGACGCTAATAATCATTTTCTTAGCTTAGTCAAATAAATAATTTAGTTGGGAAAAATTGATATTGTGCAAATAAATTCACTATGAAAAAAAAAATTAAAGTTTCCAACTCCAAAGAGTTAGTTGAGTCCACTCCTATAATTATTAGATTCAGCTTATTATTGAAGTAAATATTTTTAACGCTGCACGGATCATATGGGTCTTATTCGACCCAAGTGAATATTCACCCTTTCGAAAATTTACTTTTTTCAAACGGTTTATTTAAAAATAAAAAACGCAACGGCTATGACAACTATGCAATATTAAAGTATAATGAATATAGAGTATTTCAGTATTTTTTCAGATTTTTTTCTGTCTAAATATGTGAAATATAAGCTGCAGGATGAAAACAACCCACATGACCCAGGGTACCATAACAATTCATATGACCCACGCAGGGTTAATTTGGTAACTATATTGTATTATACTACTTATATTTAAAAGTGCAAATGAATGATCCAAAGTATACAAACGAATACATCAAATTTATTTATTTAATCATTCACTTATGTGGTTGTATCAATCTTGGTGTATTAGTCGAAACTCTCTATGAGGCCGGCCAGGGGGGGGGGGGGGGGAGTCTCCTTCTTCCTTGTTTACTGGCTTTAATCCTTAATAAGCAACCACCAGTCCAATCAAAATCCTATTGAATTCGCAAGTGCGCCAATGAAGTTATGTCCGCGAAATGGAGAATCATAAAATAATCAACCCGCAATTAAACTGCTCACTAAAATATGTCGAACAAGGTGATACGGGGCGGTTAATAGGCTACGGGTTGCCACTACATTAGAACTGTTTTTTTACATTTGAATCCATTATATTATTTTGTATTTTGTTTTTACCTAATTCTGAGAGAATCGTGGAACTAAGGATTTTAGTTGAATCTTGTTTATCTTTGACTTCACCGTATTCAGTCGCAGGCAAAATTTGAACCCGTGCAGAAATTCTGACAGGGATACCCAACTCCACGCTAGTTTATAGTAAGGATTCTCCTGGGACTCCCTGAATAATGTATCATTATTTAGAATACAACTTATCCGTACTGTAATATTTCGGGGTGTCCGTCAATCGGGAGGAGCTCGCGTCTACCATATAGCATTGGCGTGTATGTGCTGCGCATTTTCGAAACGCGATGGCGCCACTAGTAGCTGAGTTGCACTAACAGATTACGGAATCACAGGGACAGGGAGCATAGCGGATCCGCAATGGCGCGCGCTTCGATTCTTTGAATGTTTATTTCTGCGGTTACGTTATTCTATTGAATTATGGACCAACAACAAAAGTGTAAATGAGAAAATACGAGAAAGCGAGTGCGTCATCATCGACAACTGCAACGCGAGGTGCAGCTTGCATTAGCACGATATTATGCCGACACGAATGACGCCGTAGTTCTGAATGAGAGTAAGTAAAAATTAATTAAACTCAGCTCATAACCTCATAACCTCCAAATCCGTCATATAATAGACCATAGATTATATATGCCATAGATTTTTTGTACTTTCTTGTAGTTGCTGGTAGTTTTTCTCCATTAGGAACTTATCAACTTTTTGTGTAGAGTCATTTTTTTAAAATGCATCGTGGCTCAAAGACAGAGGTTTAATAAAAATATCCATTTATAAAAAAGTTGTTTTGACGTATCAAAGATGCTAACATTTTTACAGTATGCTATTGTTAAAAGAAATCTGATTCTTGGAAGATTCTTGAAGTGGAAGAGATACGAGAGTGGGCCCTGAAATGCGATATTCCTCAGGCTCATTTGGACAAATTATTAAAAATTCTAAGATGTCATCTGATTCCTGAGCTGCCGAAAAGTTCCAAAACATTTTTAAGGACTCTCTCTATGCCAAACGTTATACACGAAATCAAAGATGACGATCAATCACGATTTTCATTCAGACGGAAATATTTCTTTGCAATTCGATGTGGACGGTGTACCAATATTTTCATCCAGCAAACTCCAATTTTGGCCAATTAGAGCACAACCACCATCCTACGCAAATTTTTCGCGCGGGACTTCGTGGCGAGGTTCACAAGGAGAAAAAAGTGGAGGGAAAAACGTTGTTAAGACCAACGAGCTTCGAGAAGTGCATGATAGGTACTTACTTCCACTTGGTATTTTGGTTTTTTGAATACGTGTATTTATCATTATTACTTCAAAACTTCAAACTTTATTGGTAATTATTTCATTACAGATTCATTGAAAAATTTCCACACAATCCAGGATGGAATGGCGGTGAAGGAGGACGCTATTTTAAAGGCGTTGGGAAATTTCATTTGCATCGCGAAGGATTGGGACAGCCGAAAAAAAAAATATAAAAACATAAAAAAACATTTCATTGTATTACGTACCAAAAAAAAATAAACTAAAAATATGATAAAAAAACCTTAAAGTATTACTTATTTGTACCTTGTACAAACATTAATTATTGCAATGTTTTAAAGAATGAAAACTAGGCTTTATTCCATTCAAGATATTATTTCAGCAATAATTAATTAAGATAACATAATGTTTAGACGAGGATTCAGATGGTTATCCTGTCCGGGATTGAATCCATCGTCCCGGCCTGGATGGACATGGCCAGAATCCCCCTAATCCTTGTTACATTCCCGCCTAGGATCTACCAGGGTTGAATAGCCAGATCCTTGTCTTGAAACGGGATATCTAGCGAGTTTCTAGTCGTATCCGAGCGTTAATTTCTGCACGGGAATCAGTTCAAAATTTAGTTTGCTACCAGAATTTTATTCACAACGTAGAATTTTGAAATATGGTCGAATATAAGTCTCATGTTAAAAGTGGAAAGTATTTATTTATGAATTTTCTCTTTTTTATATTATTCTTTGGTCAACCACCCTTCGTGCATTCAAACCTGTGTGGGGAACGAACGAGACCATGCCTTCACGATTGTTCGTTATTGAATTTACCGGACCGAAAAGTTAAGAACTCGACCTGCATGGTTTCAAGAACCCCAAAAGGTCTTAGAAATTTGTGATGGAAGGTTCTGGAAGGTATATACTCACTGAAGACTCCTCCATTAACTATAACTCGCGATGACTTTTAAAATGACGTTAGGTCCATTCCCAAGGGTGGGATTTTCTTTTCAAGCCTGTTTCTCTCTTTCTTCTCTTTTTCTCTTGATACTTCGTGCAAAGTTAATTTACTGCGTTTGGCCCTTATTCCCCGCTAATAAAACGCTCAAGCACAACTTTTTTCGCTTCTGGTTGCCTTTCTCAAAAATCAAATTTTCACGTCACAGACTAATAAAAAGTAATGTTGTGTAATCAATTACGTTTTCCATGATGTATCATTGAAATTATTGCAATATCAATCACTTTCGTATCATATTAGTCGTATATGGACCAGTTTTACAATTTTTTTACCTTTTTCTTACTGCAAAGTTTTTGACGTGGATCATTTTTATTTTATAATCCTCCGCGAGTTGAATGTGTTTTTTGATGGTTCGCAAGTAATGTAATCCTTAGCCAATCTCACGTGGTTTCCCATGAAAAAAAAAAAACTTAAATACTGTAAAGTGATTTTTCAATTCACAGTCACCAGACAACTCCAGCTATCGTTTCGAATAACGTTCACGCTTTCTGGTTCCCTTCGAATTGCCACCCTTTTCAGAAACTACGCTCTACGACAGATTCGTACGGTTACGCCAATGCTCTGGAAAAGATTTCTTTTGCTAAGTCAAGGTTCAGCTACTCAAAGCTACCGCGAGGAGATAGTTTCAAAAATGAGTTGCCTCGTAGAGGAGAGCACTTCTCTGCGAACCGGAAGAAGCCGGGGTGCAATACCGGCGCCCCATTTGAAAAAGGGCACTGGACTGGAGAGTGAGCCATGAAGATTTGGATACGGTAAAGGGCAGGGGAGGAACGCCCTGTAATCGGCCCCTCGAGTCTTTATCCGAGTCACCTCTTGTACCTATGTTTCGAATAAAATATCTTATGATTAGTCTACGAGATCAGGGTGTATTGAAATCGCGAGCGAGATGACTTCATTTCAGTTCCGTCGGCGTCGTCTTCGCACGTCCATTTACTTTTCTACATAACAGATGGCGCTGATGATTAAGATACGCGGGTTGAGTCTTGCGCCAAATACAGGCAACCAGCGGTACAGCCAAGGCGACGAAGCAAGTCATGAAACTGAGAGTCATGAATGGCGTCCTGGTTGTAGGCGTCGAGCAGTGAAGTAAAAGAGGAGCGTGAACGGTGACTGTTTACGTACCGTGAGACGTGCAAGCAACGAAGACAGCATTACGGTGTTTCGCATCTAAACTATCAAGGTAGATACTTAATTAGATGTTTAGTTTTTAAAGACGATTTTCATACGCCTAAAGGTAAGATCTGCAAGAAAAGAACAAAACGTAAAGCGACGGATACCCCTTCATCTGATAGCCAAGCAGAAGGTGACGAGCCTGTGATTAAGGGGCAGCCCAGCACCAGCAACAGAAAGATCAGCCAGAGTAAACCTGCAAATACAAGTTCCAACTATAATCCTCCCTCTCAGACCTCGGTGCCAAACACTTACAAAAACCTTTACTATATCAATGCCTGAAAAATAAATTCGAGACTCGAGGTAGCCAAAAAGTGGAGTAATCTTGCGCTTCCCTCTAAGGATATCATACTTCAGACAAAAAAAGGCTTTCTTCTTAAATCTAACTCGACATCGGAGAGACTTGAATCTCTACTAGATAAACTCAAAGAGCAAAATATTATCGAAAGCTTCACCGCGACTACGGCCTATACCCATAATCGTATCCGCAACGCCCCGCCCGAAACTTTCGCGGCCGTAATCACTCAAGTAGATCTCGAATTAGAAGACCACGATATTAGCCAAGCGCTCAACAGCTACGGAATTGAGCATCGGTATTGTAAGAGGATTATCTCTCGGGCCACATCGAATCCCACCACATTCATTCGAGTAATCACAGGTAGCACAGAATCATTCCACAAGCTCATGAAGGAAGGTATCTATACCATGAATACCGCGTCACCAAGCTCTCCCCCACCACCGAGGCCACAACCTTGCGCAAAATGTTCCGAGTTTACACATGCGACCCATGACTGCCCAAACAACACGATATGCAGTAAATGCAACGGCAACCATAGAACCGAAAAATGCACGACAAATCTACCAATAAAATGCACAGTCTGCAATACCACTGATCACGTTGCGTGGTCGGTCAAATGCCCAAAACATCCAAGAACACCCATCGAAGGAATTCCCAACACACAAATCAAAAGACTTAACAAACAATCTAGAGAAATCAGCATAACTACCACCAAGTCCAGCCGCATCCACAATCCTATTACAACACATGATCACATCATCAACACTTACTTCCGAAAAGTCAACGAGCCAGGAAATATCAACAGAGAACAACTAATTCTGAAACTGAGAAAGAGATTTATCACTGAATTCAATATCGACACCGCAGTTACATTCACGGGGAACCGGATGTATATACTGATGATCGACCTTCAAAACTTGGACACCCCCTCACCCACTGAACCACTCCAAGGAACAAGCCACGCAATAAGCAATTCCATTCACGCTTAAACTGTTATATGCCAACTTAAACAGCTACTGGAATAAACACCACCCCATAAAATATGTCATAGAAAATAATGAAATCGACTGTACCGCTTTCGTGGAAACTAAGCACTCGCAGCTCACGAATATTAGTTATAGAGACTGGTCCTTAGTATCTCACTGTGGCAATATAATAAACACTAACGTTAGAGGAGGATCGATATGCCAATTTCGACCGGGCACGAAAATGAGGAAGGAGAACGCTCCCAAGATAAACGATGCAAAGAACGAGGTACTTCATGTATCGATACCGTTTCAAGAAGATAGGTTGCACATAATTTTAGCCTATATCCACAACAACTCGACAATTGACAATTCGATTTTCATCAAATGTAAACAATTCAAATACGCTATCCTACTCGGAGATTTCAATCCTAATGCCAGAAAAAAGCGACAAATACACGAATTCATTCAAAGCTCGAACTACGTACAAATCTCCACTCCACCCACATTTACGAAACTTAACAACAGAGACACCACGCCAGATCTAATCTTCTGCACCAGAAATATAGAAAACAACTTTATTAACATCGAACTTACGCCAGACATCGGATCAGACCATCATGCGATAATAATCTCACTCAATACGATCATAACAAGTTCTGACCCTGTGCCCACAGAAAAACTCAACTTTCGCAAAGCAAACATGGATCAAATAAACAGAGAAATGTTTACGCTGGCGACCAACCTCAACAAATCCACAATGAGTGAAGCGCTAATCGAAACATTTAACAAGAATCTCGCCAATATTATTGAAAAGAACACACCGAAAACTAGAAAGGAGTTTTTCGTGCACGAACTCCCTCCCTTCATTGTGAGCCAGATAAAACTAAAAAGAAAACTTTATCGTGAATATCAGAGCAATAGATCCACGACGTTTAAAACAAAACTAAACACGTTCAGCAATAACATTAAAAAAATGATTAACGAATACAAGACGCACACGTGGCTTGAAGCGTGCGACCGAATTATACAAGCCAAAGGTAGAAATTACTGGCACATAATTAAAAAGCTTTCGAAATATAACCCTGCTAAGCAAAAACAAAATCTCTTCGTCAATGGGCAAATAATAGAATCAGATGCCGAGAAAGCAGATGCCTTTGCCCAGCACTTTGCTAATATTTACCAGTTCGCTGACAATCCCTACTTTAACGCGCAAAACCTCTGGGAGGTTTCAAACTGGTACGAAGACTTTTTCAACAACCCAGCTGAACCACGTCAAGAACTGGACAAAGTCACTCCCCAAGAACTCCGGGATATTTTAAAGAACTGCAAGAACACCTCACCTGGCATCGACAACATACCAATAGCAATTTTAAAAAATTTAAACCCAACTGTACTCCAACTCATCGTCAAAATTCTTAACTACTGTCTCAACCAAGCAACATCCCCGAACATCTGGAAAACAGGTATCATCGTGACAATCCCTAAACCCGGCCCCGTACACAACGAAATCGAAAGCTACCGGCCCATCACTCTCCTCCCTTCAATTGGTAAACTACTGGAAAGAGTCATAAAGAGCCGAATAGAAAAAGAAATTGGAGCCCACATCCCGGACTACCAATTCGGATTCCGCAATAAAAGATCAACGCTGCATGCTCTCACCGTCCTAATATCAAACGTCGAAACAACGAAACTTACAAATAAAAAATCAGCAGCGTTGTTCCTCGACATCGCGAAGGCATTCGACTCTGTTTGGCACAAAGGCCTACTCTACAAGCTCAATAGTCTACAGTGTCCGCGCCCACTCATCAACATCATTCAAAGTTTCCTCGAATCAAGATCGCTAACTGTTCGTGTTGACGGTCAAACATCATCGATGTTTACCCCGGAACAGGGGGTTCCTGAAGGCTCCCCATTTTCACCGCTGCTGTACAAGATATTCTGCTACGACATATATAACCATAGATTCGCCGACAAAAAACACATAGATCACAGTGATTACACTCTCCAATTTGCCGACGACACAGCGCTAGTTGTACATAAAAAAACCTCACTGAAGCAATAGTCACTCTTCAAAGTTCGGTACATAAAGTAAACAAATGGTTTAACAAATGGCGTTTAAATCCGAATCCCCATAAATCCCAATTAATCATTTTTAATGATAGAACAACCCCTCTTTCACCAAAAATTAAATTACAAAACACTCAAATAGTTCCCTCAGACAGAGTGAAATACCTTGGGGTTCTCATAGACCAAAAATTAAACTTCAATTTCCACCTGCAACAAACCAAGAGCAAGCTAGCACCCAGAGCATCCCACTATCGCAGTATCACCTTCAGAAACCAAAATATCCGACTGAAACATATAGCGAGAATATATAAAAGTATATGTCGACCGCTGATTGAGTATGGACACCCGATTTTTGTCAACTGCAAGGAAACCGCTCTGAAAAAAATTCGCACGGCAGAAACAAGCGCACTTCGCCGACTCACACGCATAGGTAATCCTGTAAACCCTCTATATAACCCCCGAAATACTCTTCTATATGAAAAAACAGGCATCACTCCAATTACCAACAGAATAGGCAACCTCACTAAACAATTTGCAATACTTTACCTGGACAGTATCCAACAGCTTTGCATTCAACGAAGTCCGAATAACATACCCAAACACGAGCACCCCGCCCATACAACATATGAAACACTAACAAGAATGTACACTGATGATCCAGTCTGAAAAACCATTTGTAGCCAAGATAACCAAGTCTCGTTGGTCTATACAATAAATATATCCAACCAGTCCCATGATACACATGAGCTGAAGGACTCCGGTCGATGGCTCATTGGCCATTACGTAACAAAAAATGTATTAAAAAAAATAATAATAATTGCAGTCAAGATCTAGCTAGTGCTAAACATGTATGTAATTGCTAATAAATAACATGATACTACTACTACTACTCACATTTTCAAAGTCGGTGCCCCTGATAACTTCAAAACCACTGCACCGATCCTTTTGAAATTTTGAACACTATTTCTGTACATAATTTACGAGGTAACGCTGGAGAGTTCTTTTGAAATTTGTTAATAATTTTTCTTTTACAATAACAAATTAGCCGATTTTTTTCGCAAAAAATCGCGTTTTTCCCTTCAAAGTGTTCCAAAAAAGTGAAA